>BMAC01000067.1:784248-798660 GCA_014905375.1 Phtheirospermum japonicum
AACGGGCCGGATTTCGAGCCCGTTAAGGCCCTCCGACGCTTAAGTTAATAAGCGAAATCAAACTCTTCTCTCTCTTTTCAATGTAAATAATGTGCAATTATGATATCATAAGTTTAGAATAATGAGAGGTATACACCTCCTTTTATAAAGATAAGAGGAATCCTCCACAAATCTAGGGTTACCTTCTCACATCACAATTCCATAAATACCACAACTGTCTTATAGTTAGGATTCCTCCTATATATAAATTCCCATAAACAATTAACTTATCAATAAAGTACCAAAATAAGCCGGGGCATACAGCCCACCAGGCCCATAACAATCCACACATATCGGGCTCAAGTACACAGCCCAACCCACAATAGATCACGACCCTATATGAAAATTCATCCCCATACTACAGGTCGCTACTCTTCACAAACAGCTCGCTAATACCAAAACAGCTCGCTCACTTCTCAAAATCACAACACAGCTCGCTCATCTTCTAGGAGGAACACCCTCTCCCATAAATGAGGTCGCTTACCACAAATAACCTCATAAATCAAATAATATTACGTATGGACATTTTGGTCCGCATCACACACCCTCTCCTAGAAATGAGGTCGCTTCCACAAATACCCACATATATCACATAATATTACGTACAGACATTTTGGTCCACATCACTAATAATTTGGTTTTAATTATAATTTTTATACTTGTTCATATGAAAAATATAGAAATATATATATAAACTTATTTGTTTACGTACCTTAGTAGGTGTATTATATACTTTAAAAAATATTTTATTTTATTTTTGTCATAAAGTAAAGAATAATTTAATTAATAATTAATATCTTTTGAGCTCGTTTTGGCTCGATTAAACTTGAAAAAGCTCGCGAGCCATCGATATGTTCGTTAAAAAAAACTCGAGTTCGATAATAAACGAGCAAATTTAAACTCTCTAAAGCTCGGATCGGCTCTTTTATAGCCCTAACACTACATATAGTACTAGGGTTATTCAAAACAACTTGGAAAACCAAAAAAAATATGGTGAAATCGACCCACCTAAAACCTAAATACCTAAGTAATCAAACCGCCTTAAGGCATTTGGTTGGATACTGGGTTGAGTACCAAATATAGTGGGTACTAACCAGCGGGTACACGACCCTCTCCATTGTGAAGGACTATTCATAATTTCACATATTAGAAGACTAATACGCTTAGAAAACTACTCACTTAATCTTATTCATCATTAATTTATTTAGTAATTGTGTTTTGGATATTGGAAAATGAAGGTTTGTAAATATGATTTAAGTTTACAATTATAACTTATTTATATTACTGGTAATCTTATAATATTTTATAATTTCTTTTAATCTATTTTTTATTTTACAAATATAAGTTAAATAAGGTGCAACAGGTTGAGTACTAGGTCAACTTGAACCGATTTTGCAGGTATCCGTAAGATATGATACATGCTTTGTGTGGACCGGTTCACGATACGATTTATTTAACAAAACGATTCTAACAATTTTGGGTAGAAACTACTCATGGATCGAATACCCAGTTCATGAGCACCCCTAATTTTTATTTATGTAGACGCAAGGTAAGTTTCAAACCTCAAATAACTTTTACCTAAAACCACCAAATACTAAGAATTGACACGATCTGATTTGTCGTCTATATGGTACCTAGAACATTTAAAAATAAAACTTATATTTGAAAAGTAAAATGTTTTAAAGTTATGGAAAGGGATACCTCAATAGTAAAATTCCTAATGTGGAGGGCGAATAAGGCCATCTCCAACCGATACCATATACGCAAAGTTGTTATCTCTCTGTTTTAATTTAATAGTACATTTTTCATTTCACCAATATTAATAAAAGTTAGAGTAATAAATTTTACATGTTTTTTAAGAAAATATACTCTTACGTTAGAAGAGAAAAGAGAGAAATTATAATAGTTAGTATTCCTAAGACCAATTATGTGGATTAAAAAAATCAATTTTCTATTACCAAAAAAATTATCATTTCCAATGTAATTTAGTTGATATATGTTCTGAGCCAAAAGAAGTTTGCTATTAACTTGGAATGGAGGAAGTATACAAATTTGCTCTAACAAAACGTTAAACGAAAATGCTAATTTGCATTTGCTGTAATTTCTTTCCATCTCTTCATCAAATATTTGAGTGTAGTGTTGTGAACACAAATCTGATTCTCTGTACCTATATGTATTTTCTTTATTTATTAGGGAATTTATACATTTTACTTTTATGTTTTTTAAATTTTAGATAATATTTTTATTAGGAGAATAAATTAATTCATGGTTGTACAAGTTTAAGAACAATATTGACATGAGAATTAAATTCTTTTAAATTAATATATAAATCTAAAACCACAACAACGACAAAAACAAAGAACACATAACGAATAATCAAATAAAAATACATGGCATACCAATAAATTTAATGTAATTTCTTATCTAATAAATATTATTTTAGTGACTTTCTTACATTTATTATGTATGATTTATTTATTAAAATTTATCTTATTAAACTCTTTGTGATTCATAATTGTTAAAGGGTCTAATTTGTAAAATTGGTAAATACAAAAGTATTATTAATAAAAACATAATAAGTGGTGTACATAGAAATATACTAAAAAAATAATCTTTTGAATTTAAAAATATATTTTTTGGTATGAGATGAATTACTAATTGATATGACAATTATTGTATTTTTGGGTTTAATAATAAATATACCATTGAAGATGGTCCAAGCGTGCTTGAATAAACCTAAAGGTGATGGTAACGGTAACTTTATGATGGCTTTTTACTTTAAAAAGTTGGTTTTGAAAATTTTCAAACCCTTGTGGGTATAGCTATTTTTTTTTGAACAGTGTAGTGCTGGGTTGTGAAATACCAACCCAACTTTACTTTTAAATTTGTGTGAGTTGAAACTGATTTGTGTGAGTTGAAACTGAGTCCCATAAAATTTGTTTGTAGGTTTATGATTGTGAGTGGAGATTTTTAATTTTTTTTTTTTTTTTGTTATTGATGTGGCACTGATGTGGCACAGTGGACCCACCGTAAAGTTGAATTTGGAAGTTTATTATTGCTACCACCCTAAAAGCCCAACTTTATTGTGTGGTGCATCGTACTTTTTCATTGCTAAGTCAAAAGCCCAGCTTCTAAAAACTTCCCTTCACAGTTATAAATCCCAAGAAACTCATTTTTTAAATTACAAAAATACAAAATCTAAAAATATGGGACAAATGCCCACTCAACTTGGAAAAAAAAAATGGCTTGATGTTAAAATTCTAGTATTTACTTTTGAAAATTAAACTTAATGTCTAGAAAACTTAAAACTAATTTTTGGGGTTTAAACCTTGTGTAAAAAATCACCACTTAAGAATACTCGATGCCAAATAAGAACATTGTAGTCAAGTTGTTGAAGGTGGAAAGGAGGGTGTTATGTGTGACGTCCAATGAATTATAAAGGAGAGATCGTGACAATGTGTTTTCATTGCAGGGATCCGCCTTATATGTTAATAGTGTTTATATTTAATTTATGTGTCAATTAATTATAATTGTGGATGATACATGTCATTCTTTCCTTGCTCCGGAAGTTGAAATGCTCCAGTGTTTCTCAATGCTCTGGTGTTTCTTCTCTAACTATATCATTTTTATTTTTTTTGCCTATGTATAAATAATAACATTTTATCATAAAACTATTCTCATTATTTTTTCTACACAACCCCCTTCTCTCTCTATTATATGTTGGCTTCAATTTCTGAATTTATAACTCTTTCTAAATTTCTTGGCCGAAATCACATAATTATAGATGGTGGTTCCTATATTTTTTAAATTTATTATTTATCGGATTTGTCATGTCATTGTTAGTATTTGTTGATTCTTTTATGTGAGTGTGTGTGTCATCAACCAATTGTGTGTATATTTATTCTCAAATCTATTGTGTATGTATTTTTGTTAGATGTTTTATAAGTTTTATAAAATTGGTCGTTGATATTTGATTTGTAAATTAATTTCCATTAATTTTGATTTTTTATATTCATCCGATTTGTATTGGATCTATTTTAATTTGACTCATCCTAATCATTTAGTTTGTATTAATCTTTATTCATCCGATCCATTTTGTTTCCGGCATTTAAATTTTGATTTTATATATTATATTGGATCTGTTTTATTATGATTCATCCAATTTATTTAGTTTGTATTAATTTATATTCATCTGATTCATTTTAATTCCAATATCTTGATCTAGTGAGAGATGTCTTATTTATACTAGGTTTAATTGGGTATAAATGGGTCAAATAAGCCTTAAAAGCTTGGATTTTCCAGGTTTGACCCGAAATGACCCCTTGGCTTGGCGTGGGCACAGGTGTGGGCACAGGCTGTGCGCTGACTTGGCTCTCAATGCCTTCACCTATGAAATAGGAATTTTGAATATAAAAACCCAAGAATCACAAAAACATCACTAATATCGTACACATAAGGTTAAAAATAATAAAACGAGAAAACAACCTAATAACCTAACGAATCGACTCAAAACCACTGTAAACAACACTAAACCCTAATTAAAAATATAAGAAAAATACATGCAAAACAACCACCCCACACTTATTGGTTTGTTCGTCCTCGAACAACGAAAAGAATCGAGAATGTACATGCAATGAATATTGTGCAAAAAGAAAAATCCTTGTGCTTATCCTAATTATTATGATAAAAGTATCAACATAAACTCATTATCGCCAAACATTGCTCGTATTACTCTTTCTCAAATGAAAACCAAATCGATGACTTCCTCTCAAATGGAATATTGAGGGTTTTCGCTCAACTCACTCAAGTGTGTTTTATATGGGACGTGTATACGCTCAAATCGGACAATGCATGCCCCTAGTCAAGATTTCACAAATTAGAAACTCAAAATCACCCATTGTACATGACCAAACAAGAATCGAAAGAGGTTTTTATTTCGGGTTGTAATGTTGGATCTTTGGTAAGGTATGAAATATATGGATATAGTGGCTAATACACGATCAAACGTGATCAATAACACACGAAACCCTAACTTCTAGAACCCGAAGCTTATGATCGCTTCACCCTTCCCAAATTACCAAAGTTTTATTCAAAACCCTTTCGTACACCCACAACTTTTTCAACTTTTATTCACAACACTTAGAAACTTTTTGAATTCGCTTCTTTTTACTAAACTTAGCCATTTAATCATTAGGCTTTTCGCTCGAACGCACGCTTTATCACTTTTCGTAATTTGTGTTGGAGTTTATTTGTTGTTCTCCTTTTTTTTTTCTTCTTCTCTCTCTCTTTTTTTTTTTTTTTATTTATATGAATATAAGAGACTCAAAACCCAAAACCCAAAATTGATTTACCACACATTTTTAGTCAACTAACACACTCTCCTCACAATTTGTGAAAATATAAGAGCTAAAATCGAGCTCGGCTAACAAGAAACGGGGTATAGGCTCAAGGGGGCTCATTTGGGGGTTTTAAGTAGCTTATATACTTGGATATGGCCAGAATAAAGGTGATATATGTGCCTCGAGGTCATTTCCAAATTCAATCATGTACGAGAAAAATCAATCCACCTCAATACATATTCCATAAAAATGCAAGCAAAACCGATAATTCACACAAGGCTACTCACTAGTTTGCACCGGGTTTTGAAGACAAAATCAAAAGAGCTTTTAGAGCTTTGCAATCTTTTCATGAGTAAATGTTGATTATATATATGTGCGGGTTTTGGACGGAGCACAAAATTCAATTCCTTACACAAGAGGGCATAAACATGTCAAAACACGAAAAGTAAACTATTCAAACTTCCAAGCATGTGGTGATTGCTCAGTAATATAATAAACACATACAAGACACAAAAACGACTCAACCATATAAATGCGCAATTAGTAAGCGTCACTTCGCCAATGCTCGAGTTAATAAAGACAAATCATGCTTTGTGAAACCCGGACCCTACCCACCTACCCACCCCACACTTAGACCATGCAATGCCCTTATTGTATTTTAATAAAAATCAAGTAAAAGGAGGATGAGATAGAAGCTTCCTTAACCAAGCGAGTTTGGGTCGAGCTCGGTGGGGTCCACTTAAGCATCCAAGCAATCCAAGCAAAAACCGAGCATGGCTTGTTTCTCCCGGCTCCATGAACGCTACCAACTTATCAAATCGACCAAGGTTGAAGTCAGAAAACAAAACTCTATAAAAGAAAATCACACAAAATCAAAAACACAAGAAAATACGCACATAAATCAAAACAAAATAAACCAAGGGATAAAAAGAACCAAAAGACAACACAATATAATTTTTTTAAGATTTTGAATTTTTGAATGTGTTTGCATTTTTATATATTAAGAAAGTAAGAAAGAAAGAAATGTAAAAATGAAAGAAATAAACGAAAAGAACATGGGTTGCCTCCCAAGAAGCGCTTCTTTCATGTCATTAGCTTGACAAACTCCCTTTTTGTTCATGGGGAAGTTGAGACGGGAGGATCCACCAAAGTAATAACTTCCTTATCGGGAGGATCTAATCTTTGAAACATTCCCGGGGCCTCACATAGCTCAAATGACATTCGATGAGAAGCAGACGTTCCAAACGGTCAAGAAGAAGTCGTCTTGGCTTGATCTTTGGGGTTCGAACACATTTGGGATTCTCGAGAGGGTTCGGCACCGTCCTCCAAAATGATCTTATGAATGCAAGTTGAAGGGCTAATTCCCTTAATGTCTTCAAGATTCCAACCAATAGCACCCTCATGAGATCTAAGCACCTCAATCAGCACTTCCTCTTCGTCATGAATTTGTTGCGTCCTTTCCTTGTGGATGCGAGCATATTCATACTAAACACTCCAAAACTCATCTAACTCCTCCACTCGCAACATTCTCTCTAGACTGACCTCTTTTAAAATCCGGATTCGCAGCTTCTATTGCCCAAAAAGCTTCATGATCAAACTTAACCGGTTTGCTCTCCTCTTCTTCCAAATAGACATACTTGAGGTCAGATGAGAAAGTCTTAAACTAGGGTTTATGCCTCCTCTCGACATCATTAGGAACTAGTTCGAGCAATTCAATGATCTCCTCGAGATACTCTTCAAGCTTTTCTATGGGTTTCATTTCCAACACAACATCAACAATCTTCACTTCCCCCTATAAAATTTTATCGTTGCCCTCAACGACACATTTACAATCCTTCTCTCCCAACTCCTTGGAACATTAAAAAATAATTGAATTGTCATGACGAACAAGGGACTCATTTCCCTCACAAAAACCTTCATCATAAGCTCCCGGGTCAAACACCTACTCTTTGCTCTCTTCCTCCATATAAACTTGGTCATCCAACTCGTGAATCACATCGACATGTAAGCAATCCGCATAAAAGACGCTTGATGGAATAGGTGACAAGTTATCCATAGAAAATGTGACCGATTCCCCCGCTACGGACAAAGTAAGATTCTTTTTCCCAACGTCTATCAAACATTGAGTTGTAGCCATGAATGGGCGTTCTAGCAAGATAGTGTGTTCGGCGCCATCATCCTTCACCTTTGGGTGTCTAATTGACCGATCGACCAATTGTAAGCAAATGCGCGTCTCTTGTAAAGGAGGGAGTTCTAATTGCTCATATATCGAAAATAACATCAATTTAATACCCACCCCGGAATCAAGCATACCCGTAGTGACTTTACAATCCCCAAGTGTGATATCAATACAAGACGAGCCGGGATCCGCCTTCTTAAGAGCCAAGAGAGAAGGTTCACAAACCACACTTGCCTCCTTAGATAGATAAACTCTCTCATTCGTAGCGGTCACAAGCTTCTTGGAGGAGAGCTCTTTAATGAATTTTGAATAAGCGGGCATATCCCGGATGGCATCTAGCAAGGGAAGAGTGATGTTTACGTTGGACAATAGATCATAGAGCCTTTGAAATTGTCCATCTTTCTTACACTAGTGCAGAAACTGCATTCTAGAACAGAACATCCTGGTGCATCCAGAAGGGTATTTAAAATACTGTTCTGGATTAGACTTTCTAGAACGGTTTTTGAAATTAACGTTCTGGATAGATGATTTTCAAGAACGTTATTCAAATACCGTTCTGGGAAGTAGACATTCCAGAACGGGTCTTGAAAAACTATTCTGGATTATGAGTCGATCCAAAACGGTATTCGTATAACGTTCTGGAATGTGTGCATTCTAGAATGGTATTTATAAAACCGTTCTGGATTGACGTGCGTTACAGAACGGTATTAAAATACCGTTCTGGAATGTACGTCAATCCAGAACGGTTTTTATAAGACCGTTCTCAAAGTCTTGTCCAATTTAATACCGCGTAAATGAATTTTTTTTTTTGCCGCCCATATTTCTACTTTTCAGAACGGTATTTTTAAAACCGTTCTGGAAAGTCCCTCGATACAGAACAGTAATTAAAATACCGTTCTTAAAAGTCTTTCCCAATTAAAATATTAAATTAATAAAAATAAAAATAAAAATAAAATCTATAACCTTATCTTACCTCCTACCCATTTTTTCTTTAATTTTTCGGTTTTCTTTTGTTTTTTTCACCAGCTTTTTCGCCCGTCTGTCGAGCCCTTTTTTTTCTCTAATTTTTCGATCTAGGTTTAGTTTTTTCCCCAGCTTTTTGGCCCGTCCATCTTCTGTCATTTCCCCCTTTTTTCTTTTGCCGGTGCTTCCGAGAGTCGTCCACAGAAATGAAATGAGGAGGGAGCAAAATTGTTGTCGTCATCGTCTCCTTCGCGTTCCGAGGCCATCAATTACGGTAAGGGTTTAATCGATTCATAATTCCTCAGCAATTTGTTTGCCTTCTTGCCTAATTTCGATTTATCTGTTTCTCTGTTCATTCCCGGAGCACGAATCAGCGTCAATTGGAGGCTTCCTCTTTTTTTTTTCTTCCCATTTCTCAATTTTTTGTAATAGACCGCTCAAACCCTAATTCTCACCCGCCGTCGCCATTACTTCCACCAATGGCCTAAGTCTGAATTCTTCTGGGCTTCTCTTCTTCTCACGAATGGATTCTCAAAGGTACTCTCTCTTTCTCACTCTTTGTTGGTGTATTGACAGAATTATGTGTGCCTAGGTGTTTTTTTAGAAGGATGGTGATAGGGCGATATGTGCGCCAGTCCTGGTTTGGGGTAGCTCTGACTTAGAGTAGTTAGACACATTAAGGGAGGGCTAGAGAAGCCCTGACTTAGAGAAAGACATAAATAATCTTCCTACGGACGTCAGGAATATCGGGAAGAGGTGGTTATCGTCTGTATCTTCTCTGGAAGGTGGTTGTCTTGAGAAGATCACTAAGCCTGAGGATTATGTCGGGCCGAAGTTTCATGGATTGGTGTTTAGCCTGGTCTGGGTGATCTTGTTAGGCCTTCTAAGAAATAGAGATCATCCCCAAGTACAGTAAGACTTGATCTGTTGAGAGACAGGAACATAAAAGACAAGGAGAGCTGGATGATTACAGGTTTGGCTCCGTGAATTTCGTGGAAATCTCAGAGCTAATACGAAGCGGAGTGGAGGAGGACCTGTTTCTCAGACTCCCCAAGAGGAGGCAAGTGGGACCACTTGTCAGAATTTGTTGCATAACGGCCCGAGATTCGCGGCATGTGCCCCTGGGATCCCGGCTGGGGTCCCCACTAGGGAAAGCTATAAATATCTCAGCCCCAAGGCTGAGGGAGGTACGTCATTCCTTTTTATTCTTTTCTGGAAAACACCTCAGGCACTTATTGACTTAAGCATCGGAGAGGTTTCCACCGGAAAACCATCGGCGGTCCTTTCTAATCTGTTTTGTGGTGTAGGTTCAGGAAGCTCTGAGGCTTTCGAAGTGTTATTCAAGTAATTCATATTTCGGGCTGAAACAATTGGCGCCGTCTGTGGGAAGATGGCCGAGTTAAGACATGAGGATGACTTCAGACGGTTGGAAGCGAAGCTTGATAGGGGAGTTGGGTGGCACTCCGAGTTCCGCCATGCATGCTCACGCACAACAGGCACCGGGATCATCATCGATACCAGATGCAATGGGATCGGCCATGGCAGCTCCGCCGAACTCCACATCACCGCCTTCAAGGGAGCCTGCTGCGGCTGGGGGTGCCCCCCTCAATGAGTCGTTTCTAACACAGCTGTCCGAATTGATTGGCAAAGCTGTGGAGGCGGCGGTTGAGAAAAAATTTGCGAAAATGGCATCGCCGCCGGCCAGTACACTGCCGGCGTGGGCAACCCCGGCGGCAGAAACAGAGCCACTGCGTGCTCGGCGTGCGGAGAAAGTCCACTAGCCAGACAGAGAAGAGCATCTTGCCACATCTGACGGCGACACAACCAGCCAGGTTAACTCCGGCCTGGCTGAGCAGATGCAAAGCCTGCGGAAAGAGGTGCGTGAATTTAGGAAGAAGATGGTGGGTGCGGTTGCACCGCCAGCACAGCGAGGCACCCCATTTACGGAAGAAGTCATGTGCGATGACGTCCCAGCATCCATCGGTCCTTGGGATTTGAGTATAATGGGACGACGGATCCAGCAGACCACCTCAACCGTTTTGAGATAGCAGCGGCGCTACACAAATTCTCTGATTCAGTCATGTGTCGGGTCTTTCCAATGACCTTTACCAAATCGGCACAGCTCTGGTTCAGCCAATTGCCACCAAGGTCTATCAGCAATTTTGACGAGTTCAGCTCTGCCTTTTTACACCAGTTCACAAGCTGCAGAAAATATCAGAAAATGCCGCTTGAACTTTTCAGTTTAAAGCAGAAAGAGAATGAGAGCCTACGTGCCTAAATCAATAAGTTCACAACAACAAAGATGGAAGTGCCCTCGGCGTCGGAAGAGCTTCTTGTAAACGCTTTAGTGCAAGGTTTGAGGAAGGGAGAGTTCTTCCAGTCCTTGGTGGTAAGGCCAGTATTGAAATTTGGAGAACTCTTGGAAAGGGCCGAGAAGTATATCCACTTGGAGGAAGCTTTGAAGCTCAAGGATGAAGGGGAGAGGAAGAGAGAGAGGTACGACAGAGATGACAGGGTAGCGACGAAAAAGTCCAGATTAGAGCTGTCAATGGGTAGGTCTCGATTTGATAAATATACTCCTTTGGAAACACCTCCGGGCGAAATTTTGCAGGCAATAGAGCGTCACCCCAAGCTCAAGTGGCCCAAAACTTACTCACAAAAGCCAAGAAAAGAAAGGTCAGATCGCTTTTGTCGTTTCCATAACGAATACGGACATAACACGGATGAATGTACGCATCTGAAGGACGAATTGGAGAGAATGGTCCAGGCGGGACATCTAAAGGAATATGTTGGCACGAGAAAGGGTGAAACTAGACCTGGACATCACAGTTCAGACCGCTTCTCACAAGGCAAGGGTGGTCGGGCGGATATCCAGGACAGAGCAAGAACTGGATTGAGAAGACCTGACCAGGCCCAGGTCATTCACGGTGAAATCCAAATGATAACGGGGGGAGAGCTGGAAGAAAACTCTAAGAGAGCTCAACACAGCTATGTTAGGGCTACTAAAGACCTAATCATAACATCCCGAGAAGTGGGACAGGTAGCGGCCACACCTAACATTTGCTTCGGATCGGAGGATAGCGATGGCATCCTCGCTCCACACATGGATGCCTTAGTGATAACAGCTACTATCGCCAACTATAACGTTCGTCGAATTTTCATAGACACAGGATCTTCTGCAGATATTCTATTCTTAGATTGTTTTACAAAACTAAAGTTGAATGTTGAACTCGAAGAGGTAACCACTTCCCTGGTGGGATTCGCGGGAGGTGCCTTAAAACCTAAGGGAGCGGTGAGACTCCTTGTAACTATGGGGGAAGAGCCATATAGGGTGACACGAATGGTGCGCTTCCTGGTAGTGGACGCACCATCCTCATATAATGTTATGTTGGGTCGGCCCTCTTTGAGCCAATTCCAGGCTGTCATCTCGGTTTTCCACATGAAAATGAAGTTCCCCACGTAAGACGGAACTGGTGAAGTAAGGGGAGACCAGTATGCTGCACGGCAAATGTACGTGGATTTCATACGGCGGAATGAAGAGGAGAGGATGAGAAAAAGGGCTCGAACAGAGCAGCCGAAGCCAGAGCTAACAAGACGGGAGGAAGGGCTGATGATAATAGAAATCGTTCCAGGCGATGTGAATAGAACTCTTCGGGTAGGTACGACGCTTAGCCCTGAGGTATTAATAGACCTGGTGGCTATATTAAGAGAGAGTGAAGATGTCTTCGCGTGGTCCCCCCAAGATTTAGTGAGAATAGACTCTAAAGTTGCCGAGCATCGCCTCAATATCCGCTCAGATATAAAACCGGTTAAACAGAAAAACCGCAATTTCGGGCCAGAAAAGGAGGCCATCATAGAGGCAGAAGTAGAGAAGCTCTTGCAAGCCGGACACATTCAGGAGATACAGTTCCCAGAATGGCTCTCCAATGCGGTGTTGGTCCCGAAAATAGAGGACTGGCGAATGTGCATCGATTTTAGAGATCTGAATCGCGCCTGCCCAAAGAATCATTACCCATTGCCAAGAATTGACCAGCTTGTGGAATCCACTTCTGGCTGCGAGCTCTTGAGCATGATGGACGCCTCGCAGGGATACCATCAGATTAGATTAGCTAAGGAGGATTGGAAGCGCGTTAGCTTTATCACCCAAAAGGGAACATATTGTTACGTGGTCATGCCTTTTGGCCTCAAAAATGCAGGTGCTACCTATCAGCGACTGGTAGATAAAATGTTCAAAAATCAGCTCGGTCGGAATATGGAGGTATACGTAGACGATATGTTAGTCAAGAGCATAAAAGCAACGTCACATGTGCAGGATCTATGGGAAACTTTCAATACTCTACGAAGGTACAAAATGAGGCTTAACCCAAAGAAATGCACGTTCGGAGTCAGGGTTGGCAAATTTTTGGGATATATGGTCACGGAAAATGGTATTGAGGCTAACCCTGAAAAGGTAAAGGCTATCATGGAAATGAGTGCGCCTCAGAATGTAAAGGAGATGCAATGTCTGGCGGGACGAATCAATTCCTTAAGCAGGTTTGTATCCAGGTCCGCCGAAAAAAGCTTACCATTTTTTCAGGTCTTGAGAAAGAAGGCCAGATTCCAATGGAATGATGAGTGTGAGGAAGCCTTTCGATTGCTAAAAGAGTATTTGGCTAGTATGACTTTACTCACTAAACCCGTCCAAGGAGAGCCTTAGGTACTGTATTTATCGGTGGGGCAAAAAGCGGTCAGCTCTGTCCTAATCAGGGAAGATGGTAAAATACAGAAACCAGTATATTTCTGGAGTAAGGTCTTGCATGCGGCAGAAGTGAGATATGTGGAGGTGGAAAGGGCAATATTAGCTCTGGTAGGAACTGCGAGGAAATTACGACCATACTTCCTTTCTCATACAATTGTTGTACGAACCAATCTACCATTAAAAATTATAACGGATAAACCAGAAACGTCAGGAAGGCTGGTCAAGTGGATCATAGAGTTGAGCGAATTTGATATTGTGTTTGAGCCCAGAACCGCAATTAAAGCTCAAGCTCTGGCTGATTTTGTGCAAGAGATGGTCGGTCCCCTGGATGAACTGAAAGGGTGGATAATTTTCACTGACGATTCTGTATGTAATCAGGGTTGTGGTGCTGGGATTGTCTTGGTAGACCCAGAGGGCGTATCTGCCGAGTTCGCTGTCCGATTAGATCCCACGTTTTCTAACAATGTCGCCGAGTATGAGGCCCTTTTGAGAGGGATTCAAATGGCGAAAGACCTAGGGGCCGAACGAATAAGCGCCAGGGTAGACTCGCAGCTCATCTGCAAGCAAATTAGTGGGGATTTTGAAACAAGAGAGGAAAACATACAGAAGTACCTAGCAAGATTCAGAGAGCTAGCCAAAGGTATGAAAGAATTAACTGTTACTCATATTCCCAGAGAGGAAAACGGCCGTGCGGACTTCTTAGCAAAATTAGCAAGTTCAGCCACAGATTGTTATGAACGAACGATCACCTTGTTGAAAGCGGAAAAGGAGTTCGGAGTCGAGCAGGTCTGTACGATTGCTGAGGAGGAAGATTGGCATTCCCCCATAAAAAGGTACCTCGAACAAGAGGTCTTGCCGGAAGAGAAGAGAGAGGCGACGAGAATACGGAACAGGTCTGCTAGGTTTTGCCTGGTCAAGGGAGAATTATTCAGGAGAGGGTTTGGTCAACCTCTTGTAAGATGCTTAGCACAAACAGATGGAGGTCTGGTGCTAAAAGAGATACACGAAGGTTGTTGCGGCAACCATATGGGGGCCAGAGCTCTAGCCAGTAAAGTATTGAGAGCTGGTTATTTCTGGCCTTCTCTGAGGAAGGAAGTTGAGGACTTCGTTAGAAAATGTGAAAAGTGCCAGAAAATGGCCCCACTAATCCATCA
>BMAC01000067.1:844006-858441 GCA_014905375.1 Phtheirospermum japonicum
GGTTGGGGAGGAGGTGTTTTTTTACAAAAATGAGAGTTGTAGTCTATTTATACTAATTTAATTGGGTTTAAATGGGCCAAATTAGCCAAAAAGGCTTGAAATTCCCGGGTTTGACCAAGTTTGACCCGGAGGCACCTTCCTAGACCCTTGGCTAGCTTTTTGGCACATTTTGGCTTGATATGGCTCGAGATGGCTCGACCATGGCCGAGCCTGGGCGCAGGTGGGCGCTGGTCGGCAGGCCTGGGCGGGCGCTTGTGGGCGAGTGCTGGCGACGCTTGGCGAGGGCTGACGATGGTTGGCGCGCGCCTGGGCGAAGGTTGACGAGAGGTTGCGCGAGTGTGCCTGGGCGCTGCGCGCGGGAGCGCGCAGGTGTGCGCAAGGGCTGCCGGCAGTTGCGCACAGGCGCGCCTCGGCTCGGGCCAACTCACGCCAAGGTGCGTTTGGTGAGTCCTGGCTTGTCCTGGCTCGCCTTGAAAACCATTCCAGACTGTTTTGGCATTTTGGAGCTAGTTTTTGGCTTGAGTTGGCATGTCCTGGCTCGTCTTGGCTTGTATTTTGGCCCTCACTTTCTCCACCTTTAAAATTAGGAATTTTAAACATAAAAACCCAAGAATTATGCCAAACCTCAAGGTAATTGAACCAAGTAACCCATTAAAATTATAAAATTAGCAAGAAATAATAAAATCAACAAGATTAGAAAAAACAACTTAAAAAACCTAAATAACCGACATAAAAACTGTTAAAACCACAATAAAAACCTAATTAAAAATACGAGAAAAACACAACAATTACATGCAAAACAAATCTTGTGAAGAGTGGGTGTATATGGACTTCATCAAGGCCACGGTCGAACGAATTTGTTTGGAGAGGAGCATGAGGAGGTGGTTGGCCCGAACGTTGATATTGGAGGATGTTTTGAGGATGATGAGTCCCTTGTTTTGCATGTAATTGTTGTGTTTTTCTCGTATTTTTAATTAGGTTTTTATTGTGGTTTTAACAGTTTTTATGTCGGTTATTTAGGTTTTTAAGTTGTTTTTCTAATCTTGTTGATTTTATTATTTCTTGCTAATTTTATAATTTTAATGGGTTACTTGGTTCAATTACCTTGAGGTTTGGCATAATTCTTGGGTTTTTATGTTTAAAATTCCTAATTTTAAAGGTGGAGAAAGTGAGGGCCAAAATACAAGCCAAGACGAGCCAGGACGTGCCAACTCAAGCCAAAAACTAGCTCCAAAATGCCAAAACAGTCTGGAATGGTTGTCAAGGCGAGCCAGGACAAGCCAGGACTCGCCAAACGCACCTTGGCGCGAGTTGGCCCGAGCCGAGGCGCGCCTGCGCGCAACTGCCGGCAGCCCTCGCGCACACCTGCGCGCTCCCGCGCGCAGCGCCCAGGCACGCTCGCGCAACCTCTCGTCAACCTTCGCCCAGGCGCGCGCCAACCATCGTCAGCCCTCGCCAAGCGTCGCCAGCACTCGCCCACAAGCGCCCGCCCAGGCCTGCCGACCAGCGCCCACCTGCGCCCAGGCTCGGCCATGGTCGAGCCATCTCGAGCCATATCAAGCCAAAATGTGCCAAAAAGCTAGCCAAGGGTCTAGGAAGGTGCCCTCCGGGTCAAACTTGGTCAAACCCGGGAATTTCAAGCCTTTTTGGCTAATTTGGCCCATTTAAACCCAATTAAATTAGTATAAATAGACTACAACTCTCATTTTTGTAAAAAAAAACACCTCCTCCCAACCCAAGCTTGGGTTTGGGACTTAATTTCTCTCTCTAGATTTAATTTTCAAGCTTTGCCTTGGGTTTGTAAGCTCAAGATGAATCCAAATACTCCTTTGGATTTTTAATTCCTTGCAATTTAAATCAAGCTTTTGGATTCTCCAATTTAATTCTAGTAAGCTTTCTTTTATTTTATGCTTTGTTCTTCAATTTCATGCATGTTCTTCAATTTATGCTTTTTGCCTTAGCTCTTTGATTCCTTGTTTGATCTTGAGAATTGACTATAGAATCTTGATGAGTGACACATCTAGGCTATAGATCGGGTCCTTGATCATTTTAATCTTGAGTTTTTCATATGCTTTATTTGCAATTTAGTTTTCATGCATAGTTTGAGATGGAATCTTAGATCTACTCTTCATTTCTTGTTATTTTCCTTAAAGTTTTAAACTTTCACGTCAACTTTTATTGCTCTTTACATCCATGCTTTCAATTTATGCTAATTTTCATTATTTGAGTTTTTATGCATAGTTGTACCTTGTGCTTGCATGCTTGTACTTGGTGAAACAATGCATTTTCTTGCTTATTTCCTTTATTGCTTTACATTTTCTATTTGAGGCATCCGACGAGGCATCCTACCAATTTGTCATTTCAATTTCTAGTTTAGTTTGCTATTTTTAATTGCATTATTTTCAGTTTTCTCTCATCTCTTGAGCTTGAAACACGTTGAAACTTACAATTGAATCGATCTCCAATAATACCAAGCCATGAACTCGTTGAATTCATTTCAACACCACAAAACCTACAACTTCAAAATGGCGCCGTTGCGACACGGCTTGGTTAAGGTCTTTAATTTAATTGTTGTTTCGGTGTGTTTTTAGCTTTCTTTGTTATTTGATATTTCTTTGAGTGTATGCTAGGTCGTCGCTCTCTTGGCCACGAACTATTTCCTTATACTTCTAATCCCGACCGATTACGATGCATTCGACCACCTGTTACTTCTTGATTCTTCTATGACGACCACTCATCCGGGCCCATTTCTCGACCCTCACGGGAAATCACCCCGGGTTGATCCTCAAGCTTCTACCTCGACCGAGCCCGGGAGTTCATGAGGAGCCCATTCCGAGTTCCATGACCGGGCCTTCCATTCCCACTCCCCCACCGCCTCATAACCACTCGCATGGATATCAAGGGAGTGGTTTTTACCACTCATGAGCACGCCACGGGCCAACACCAAGGTATTGCTTCTTACCCTCATTCTTCTAATGGTGGCTGTTCCCAACTTGGGAGGGCATGGTGCAAACCATGTTGGGAATGGTGGTGGTTTGGTTGGCAAGGGACACGTGGGAGGGCATGGTGCAAACCACGTTGTCCCCGGTTCTCATGGCGTTCGTCAACCCGGCATGGGAAGGCATGGTGCAAACCATGTCGGGAATGAATTATCGTATAATGGGTATGTCAATGTGGGAAGGCATGGTGCAAACCACGTTGCCAATGGTGGGATATAGATATGGGCAACCCGGCATGGGAGGGCATGGTGCAAACCATGTCGGGTTTGATAGTTTCTCGGGCGTGAATGGTTATGGAGCTCCAAATCCTATCAATCTTGTGAAGAGTGGGTGTATATGGACTTCATCAAGGCCACGGTCGAACGAATTTGTTTGGAGAGGAGCAATGAGGAGGTGGTTGGCCCGAACGTTGATATTGGAGGATGTTTTGAGGATGATGAGTCCCTTATTCTTAACGATGAATCCATTGTGCCTCTATGTTCCCCCGGTTTATGTGTAGACGATTGTCAATGTGTCGTTGAGGGCAATGACGACTTTTGACTCTGGGACGAATTTTCAACGTGCTTGGAGGTGGGGGTTATTGACGATAAGATTAAAAAAATTGACAATTATATTGAGGAGGAAGAGGTGATCAAGCCAATTATCATCTTGGAAAACTCGAACCGATTTGAAGAGGAGAGGATGGTTAAAGGGGTTGATGTTCTTAAAAGTGCTATTGATTGGATATCGGGAGTGGTTGAGGGAGTTAGCGCTTTGAGTTCGAGTCTTGGAGACATCATGAGAGTCGGGATGATGAGGTTGCTATTGGAGGGCTTGATGTTCGTAATGTCCAAAAGCGAGTGGGTGAAGCCCATTGACTTGGTGCCCAAGACGAGCGGCTTGTTAGCTCTTAAGGATAAAGAAGGAGGGTTGTTGGCCACAAGGGCTACAATGGGTTGGAAGATGTTGATCGATTTTAAGAAGTTGAAAGCGGCTACCAAGAGAGATCATTTCCCTCCCCCATTTGTCGATCAAAGGATGAACAAGCTAGCCGGCCATTATTTCCTATCATTTCTTGGATGAGTCATCGGGTCACTTTAAAATCACCATCCCACCCGAGGACCTAGCCGAGATGAGCTTCCATTGCCCGCTTGGAACATTTGATTTTTGGCGGATCTTATACGAGCTATTCAATGCTCCGAGGAAGTTCCAAGAGTGGATCCTCCCGACAAGTAGGAGATTGTGTTGATGGACCCTCCCGTGATCTTCCCGCCTTGACCAAAAGGGAGTACGTCAAGCTAGTGACGTAAAACAAGCGCTTCTTGGGAGGCAACCCAAGTTCTTTCCATTTCTTTCTTCGTTTCTTTCTTTTATTGAAAAACCCAAAAACATTCAAAAATCCAAAAACATTTAAAAAATTGAAAAATAAAAAAATATATTTTGTTATGATTCGTGTACATATTGAGTTTTTAATTTCGTGTGATTTTCTTTTCTAGATTTGGTTTTTCGACTTCAATCATTGGGCGATTTGATAAGTTAGTAGCGTTCATGAAGCCGGGAGTTACTAGCCATGCTCGATTTTCACTTGGATTGCTTAGATGCTTAGGTGGACCCTACCGAGCTCGACTCAAACTCGCTTGGTTAAAGAAGTTTCTATTCACCCTCCTTTTACTTGGTTCTCATTAAAATGCGGGTAATGCATGGTTTAAGTGTGGGGTGGGTAGGTGGTTAGGGTCCAGGTGTCGAAAATCATGTTTTGTTGTTCTTAACTCGAGCCTTGGCGAAGTGACGCTTACTTTTTGCGTATTTATATGGTTGAGTCAATTTTTGTTTCTTTTGAGTCGTTATTACATTGTTGAACAACTCCACGTGCTTGGAAGTTTGAAGAGTTTACTTGTCGGGTTTTTGCATGTTTATGGCCTCTTGTGTGAGGGGTTGAATTTTTGTGCTTCGTCCAAAAAACCGCCTTTATATATATATAATCAACATTTTCTCGTGAAAAGATTGCAAAGCTCTAAAATCTCTTTTGGATTTTGCTCCCAAATTCGGTGCAAACTAGTGAGTAGCCTTGTGTGATTTATCGGCTTGCTTGCATTTTTACGGAAATTGCATTGAGGAGGTTTAACTTTACTCGTACATGATTGAATTTGAAAATGACCTCGAGGCACATAAATCACCCTTGTTCCGGCCATATTCATATATGTAAGCTACTTAAAAATCCCAAATGAGCCCCCTTGAGCCTTTATCCCATTTCTTGTTAGCCGAGCTCGATTTTAGCTCTTGTATCTTTGCAAATTGTGAGGTGAGAGGGTGTGTTGTTAGTTGACGAGAAATGTGTGGGAAATCAATTGTGGGTTTCGGGTTTTGAGTTGCTTATACAAAAAAAAGAGAAGAAAAAGAATAATAYTACTCCAACACAAATCACGAAGAGTGATAGAGCGTGCGTTCATGTGAAAAGCCTAATTCAAAAAGGCTACGTTTAGTAAAAAAAAAAAGCAAATTCAAAAAGCTTCTATGTGTTGTGAAATTAAGTCGGAAAAGCGTGTGAGTATACGAAAGGGTTTCAAATGAGAGTTTGGTGAATTGGGAAAGGTGAAGCGATTATAAGCTTCGGGTTTTAGAAAGTAGGATTTTGTGTGTTATTGATCAGGTTTGATCGTGTGTTAGCCACTATATCCAAATATTACATACCTTACCAAAGAGCCAACATTACAACCCATAATAAAGACCTCTTTTGATTCTTCTTTGGTCATGTACTACAAGCAATTTTGAGCATCCGATTTGTGAAATCTTGACGAGGTGCATGCATTGTCCGACTTGAGCGTATACACGTCCCTTATCAAACACTTGAGAGTATTGAGCGAACACCCTCGAAAATTCTATTTAAGAGGAAGTCATCGATTTGGCTTACAATTGAGAAAGAGTAATACGAGCAATTTATGAAGATAGCGAGTCGATGTTGATACTATCATCACATTATAAGGATAAGCACAAGGATTTTTTTTTTTACACAATGTTCATTGCATGTGCACTCTCGATTCTTTTCGTTGTTCGAGGACGAACAAACCGATAAGTGTGGGGTAGTTATTTTGCATGTAATTGTTGTGTTTTTCTCATATTTTTAATTAGGTTTTTATTGTGGTTTTAACAGTTCTTATGTCGGTTATTTAGGTTTTTTAAGTTGTTTTTGTAATCTTGTTGATTTTATTATTTCTTGCTAATTTTATAATTTTAATGGGTTACTTGGTTCAATTACCTTGAGTTTTGGCATAATTCTTGAGTTTTTATGTTTAAAATTCCTAATTTTAAAGGTGGAGGAAGTGAGGGCCAAAATACAAGTCAAGACGAGTCAGGACGTGCCAACTGAAGCCAAAAACTAGCTCCAAAACGCCAAAACAGTTTGGAATGGTTGTCAAGGCGAGCRAGGACAAGCCAGGACTCGCCAAACGCACCTTGGCGCGAGTTGGCCCGAGTCGAGGCGCGCCTGCACGCAATTGCCGGCAGCCCTCGCGCACACCTGCGCGCTCCCGCGCGCAGCGCCCAGGCACGCTCGCGCAACCTCTCGTCAACCTTCGCCCAGGCGCGCGCCAACCATCGCCAGCCCTCGCCCACAAGCGCCCGCCCAGGCCTGCCGACCAGCGCCCACCTGCGCCCAGGCTCGGCCATGGTCGAGCCATATCAAGCCAAAATGTGCCAAAAAGCTAGCCAAGGGTTTAGGAAGGTGCCTCCGGGTCAAACTTGGTCAAACTCGGAAATTTCAAGCCTTTTTGGCTAATTTGGCCCATTTAAACCCAATTAAATTAGTATAAATAGACTACAACTCTCATTTTTGTAAAAAAACACCTTCTCCCAACCCAAGCTTGGGTTTGAGACTTAATTTCTCTCTAGATTTAATTTTCAAGCTTTGCCTTGGGTTTGTAAGCTCAAGATGAATCCAAATACTCCTTTGGATTTTTAATTCCTTGCCATTTAAATCAAGCTTTTGGATTCTCAATTTAATTCTAGTAAGCTTTCTTTTATTTTATGCTTTGTTCTTCAATTTCATGCATGTTCTTCAATTTATGCTTTTTTCCTTAGCTCTTTGATTCCTTGTTTGATCTTGAGAATTGACTATAGAATCTTGATGAGTGACACATCTAGGCTATAGATCGGGTCCTTGATCATTTTAATCTTGAGTTTTTCATATGCTTTATTTGCAATTTAGTTTTCATGCATAGTTTGAGATGGAATCTTAGATCTACTCTTCATTTCTTGTTATTTTCCTTAAAGTTTTAAACTTTCACGTCAACTTTTATTGCTCTTTACATCCATGCTTTCAYTTTATGCTAATTTTCATTATTTGAGTTTTTATGCATAGTTGTWCCTTGTMCTTGCATGCTTGTACTTGGTGAAACAATYCATTTTCTTGCTTATTTCRTTTATTGCTTTACATTTTCTATTTGAGGCATCCGACGAGGCATCCTACCAATTTGTCATTTCAATTTCTAGTTTAGTTTGCTATTTTTAATTGCATTATTTTCAGTTTTCTCTCATCTCTTGAGCTTGAAACACGTTGAAACTTACAATTGAATCGATCTCCAATAATACCAAGCCATGAACTCGTTGAATTCATTTCAACACCACAAAACCTACAACTTCAATGACGAAGAACTGGTGGATGTTCTCTACCTACGTACAATATACGCATTATTGTACCATTACTAATACACTTGACCAAATATTACTTTCTCAAAATTGTTATCTGGATTTAACTCAAGAAAGCGCAATGTCACTGGAATTGAATCAAAATGTAATTTGATACCTAAAAGAAACCATTGGCGCGAGTTTATTTTTCTCATTCATAAATATAATTGGGACTGCAGATGGTCTTGTAATCCCTAAAGAAAATGTTGAGTTTACTTCCTACCGTGAAACACCAAATAGTATCGTTGATGTTGGTTACTCATTCGATCCATGTAAATAGGTCATTATCATACATGTAGTAGCTCGTGATTATCTACGATAAATGTTACGATCATTCATATATTTGATAATAGTGGCTTGAACTCTATCACTGAAGAAAATGTGATAATACGAGTAATATCACCACAACTCTTCTACAACCAACAATTATGGACTTTTTCAAGAATCAAGTAAATTGAGGAAGTTGAGACTTTCAAAGTTCTCTTGATAGATGTACATATCAAAGAGAGGTGTACACTTTAGGGGGAGTCTCATCATAGGTGTGTTGTACTCTTTTTACTTAGACCAAGTTTTATTTTTCCCATTGGGTTTTGTTACTTGACAAGGTTTTAACGAGGCAACAATAAAACACAATTTCACCATTTGACTTGGCACAACACAATTAGTGTGCCTTCGTCAATAAGTAACTGATGTGGGACAATTTAGGTATTTGTTATCTTTATGTATTATGAAAACATGTAATTGATACCCTATATAAAGGGAGTTTTTGATGAATAAGAGAACCCTAATTTCTACCGTCTTCCTTCGTCTCTCTTTTATGTCTTCTCCTTTTGTTTTTCCTGTTACAATTTTCACTTTTTTTTAGTAAAACGAAATGAAATGGAACGAGAGGATATTCAATCGACACCTATGTCTTTTACTTGCTAGAGTTCCTCACTACTTTCCATCATTAGCGAACATAAACTCTAACGTGTCAACTTTTAGCAGACTAAACATACATGTCAGTGGACACTTTCTTGAAATTTCCTTAATCTAAACTATGAAGACTTTGGCTACGATTTCCCATCTTTCATTTCGAGATTTTTTTTCAATTTGTCGCAACAATGTTGAAACATGCAGTTTTTTATACACTTCACTTTCAAAGGAGTTTTTCATTTTGAGATAATGGATCCCAAAATAATTAATATTTAATTACACCACCAATGCATATAATATATTTTTTGAAGGAAAAATAAAATACATACTATCACCGCCACCCCGTCGGTGACGATTTTCCAAGGCGACCGCCCGCCGAAAAATCTTTCCCGTATTTATTTTTGTTGTTGCCAAAAAAAAAAAAAGATTTTCTTGGGCTATTTTTCGACATAAAGTAAGAAGTTTAACTATAAAGTAAAGAATATTCCGATTTTAAGTAAAAAAATCTCTTACCTTTTCGGATATAAATGATAAATTCTCTTGCTTTTGTGACATAAAATAAGAAATTCTCTTCCATAAAGTAAGAAGTTTTCACTATAAAGTTAAGTAAGAAATACATAATAATATTTACATATTCAAATAGTTTTGCAATCAAGTAAGAAATTTTCGAACATATAGTAAGAAAATCTTGGAAAAAAAATATATTCTGCCGAATATTTTTTTGGTCGACCTAATTTTCGAACATATATTAATAATTTTTTTGGTGAAAAAATTCCCGTCGGGAAATGCATTACGGCGGCCGAAAGATTTCCCGATCAGCCTGATTTTTGCCATATTGTAAAATTTCTTTCGGTGAAAAAAAAACCGCCAACTTTTTTTTCGATCAGTAAGACGACGATGGCAGCAAAAACTACCTCATTGTTGTTGTTGTTGTTATAAATACGTACAAATAAAATAAAAAAATATATAAAAAGAATGAAAGTGATGATAAAAGATTATTCATTTCAAACTCTCATGTATCTCTTCAGAAAAAAAAAAATCTCAATTAAAAATTAGACGAAAGATCCCAAAGTCCAGGATATCACGCATAGAGGTGTTGATCCATTTCAGTTAGAACTTAAATCATGAATCGGTTTATAGCGGTTCGATTTCGGTTCCGCAAAACCTTAAACCGCGAACCCAAAAATCGCCGGTTTTCATTTTTAATAAAAAAAACAATATAAGAAATCAACGGTCGAGATCAACGTAACCAAAAGTGGCTAACCATCGGTTACGAATCGAACCGAAATTGATTCTCCAACAATTCGATTTCGATTAGGGATTGACCAATTTTTTTAACCGACAATTTATAACCGCCAATTAAAATACCGACTAATTTTAACCAAACCTACACCTCTAGCCGAAGCCTCTGATACTTTGCTACATCAGAGCAACATGTGATATTCTGTTTTTAGGCGTGGCCTTCTACCTGACCAGTCTTAAACAACCACACACTCGCCTTGAAACAGAGCGAGTGGTGGAGCTGTTATTCCGTCTTCGTTTCTAGCTTTTGGCGGTTAGTAAAAATGGAGCTCCATCTCGTCTGTAAACCACTGTTTCCCAAACCCAAGAGCACTTTATCAATTGAATTACCCTACATCTCATCAATAAACCCCCTCCGCAAACCAAGACTGAAAATATCATCGTCGTCGTCGTCGTCGTCGACGGCTGAGACCTTGTTAGAGCAACCTGGCGGCAAGATGGTGGTGGAACTTGTTGGGGCTTTCACAGAGCTGACGGAGAGAATGATGAGCCAGAGCAGTAGCTCCTCTCACTTGCTGTTCAAGTCTCTCAAGCTCTCTCTTCCTATTCTTCACTCTCTCCCACTTCTCCCGGACGGCCGTTCTCCTCTCTCCAAGGCCTTGTCTCTCGCTCTTATTCTCGCCGATCTTCAGGTAATCAACCTTAATTTAATCACAATACATATTTCATTTAATTTTGTAATTCTAAGCAGAAAATTGGGAAAATCAGGATAATATGACGCCA
Source organism: Phtheirospermum japonicum (assembly GCA_014905375.1). Classification (NCBI taxonomy): domain Eukaryota; kingdom Viridiplantae; phylum Streptophyta; class Magnoliopsida; order Lamiales; family Orobanchaceae; genus Phtheirospermum; species Phtheirospermum japonicum. The sequence continues at coordinate 854,608 of BMAC01000067.1, forward strand.
TGAATGATATGATAACGGTTGTCAGATTCCTTTTTTTTTTTTAAATATAATCCATCCCCTTCGTTGAATTTGGACTTTTGATAGTTTCAATAAAATTAATTCGCATCTGAAGTAGATAATTGAAAGATCCATATTACAGAGAGATTGATTATTGCTAATAATGGTGCTAATATTGATGGATGCTGATGTTAGTATTTGTAATTTGTTTTATTTTATTTTATTTGAAAATTGGGGGAATTCATCCGATTACGTCTTTCTGGAATTCGTCTTCATTGAATTTGGACTTGTGATTGTTTCAATGAATAATTTGCAACTGAAGCAGATAATCGAAATGTGAAAAATCCATATTGGACTCTTTGTTATCTTTCATTAATCCTTGATTGAGTATTTCCATCAAATAGAGCCCAAATTTATTTATTTTATTTTTTGGTTTTCTATTTCTTGGCATTATTTATTCTTATTTTTTAATTTTGGATTTAGTTTTAGTGGATTTGGTCTAACGTCAGACGGTCTGATACGAGAGTCCCTCTTATTTTATTGCTGAATCTGGTGGCTCCAGATGGATGCTGAGGTCATATCTGCTGGAATACTGAGACAAGTCATAGAAGGAGGCACCAACGTATCCATGCATCAACTGAGGGACCGCATCGGCACCGCAACCGTTCATCTCCTACACGAAAGCATGCGCCTAAACAACATCTCCTCAAAAGTCGACGAACTTGACGACGAAACAGCATCCGCATTGAGAAAATTCTGCCTCACCTACTACGACGTGAGGGCCATTATCCTCGATTTGGTCCTAAAGCTCGACACGATGAGGCACCTCGATACCCTCCCGAGGTACAAGCAGCAAATGATCTCTCTAGAAGTTATGAAAATATACGCCCCGCTGGCGCATGCTGTCGGGGCCCACCTTTTGTCCCTCGAGCTCGAAGACCTCTCGTTCCAGTATTTGTTCCCTTATTCGTATCTTTACATCGACACGTGGCTGAAAAGCCACGATGAGACCACAAACATAGACATATACAAGGAGAAGCTGCTTCAAACCTTAAGAGCCGATCGGTATTTAACCGAAATGGTACGAGATATCTCGGTCGAGGGCCGTTATAAGAGCCGTTATAGTACTATGAAGAAACTATTGAGAGATGGGCGTAAACCCGAGCAAGTTAATGATATATTAGGGTTAAGGGTAGTGTTGAGCCCAGCGCATGGAGTTGTTGATTCGGAGAAAGCATGCTATAGAGCTCAGGAGATTATCCGATCGCTATGGAAAGAGATGCCTAGCAGGTCTAAAGACTATATCGTGCGGCCCAAGGCTAATGGATATAAGAGTTTACATATGGCTGTTGATATCGGTAGTGAATATGGTGGTCGGACAAGACCGCCCCTGATGGAGATACAGATACGGACAGCAGAGATGGATATGTTGGCTGCTGGTGGGACTGCGTCTCATGCATTGTACAAAGGTGGTCTCACCGATCCGGAAGAGGTAGCAAGCAACTCCTCATGATTGTTATAAATGAGATATTCTAGTGATACCTTGTTTGTCTGTCCGTCTTCAAAGTCAGTCATATTTGGATGTCATGTACCATTTCATTTTGACAAAAACTTGTGTAGACCATTTGACGGAAGTAATATCCGTCAGACGAAGCTACTTTGCATCCAAAGTGTTTTTCGATTTTGTTATTTTATTAAGGTTTTATTTTTTATTTTTTTTGGATTTGGTCTAACATCACACGGTCTGATATGAGAGTGCCTCTTTCGTTTTTACTACATGTCAATGAATTCTGCAAACTAAAGATGATGTGGAATTATTGATTCTCAGGCAAAGCGGCTAAAAGCTATTATGATGGCTGCAGCCGAACTTGCAGCATTGCGCCTTAAAGATTATCCATCGGCAAATCTAGAAAGCGATCACAGGAATCGAGTGTTCCGACTGCTAGACAAGAATGGAGATGGTAAAATCAGCATTGAGGAACTTATGGAAGTTATGGAAGAGCTCGGTGCTAAAGGAGAGGATGCTCGAGAGATGATGCAAGTTCTTGATTCAAACAGTGATGGTTCACTGAGCTCAGATGAATTTGATTTGTTCCAGAAACAGGTTTGCTATAATATAGTGCCTTAAACATTATTTATTTATTTATTTATTTTTGTACTTTAACCGTTACTGTTGTGTTATCCTGTTATCATCTTATCCGTCCATGTTTGGTGATACCATTGTCTGGCTTGTAGGTTGAACTCATGCGGAATTTAGAATACAGAGATATTGAATGTAAGACTCTGTTGAATAAGAAGCTTCATATGGAAGATGGTAATGGAATGATTCAAGTACACAGAAAAGAACTTGAAAAGAGACTTCCAGTAAATTAGTATGTAGTTAATCACTTGTACACTATGTAAATAGAATATCTGCAGAGTATAACTTCAAGAAATTTAGTTTTTCATTATGATTCCCTGACAGACCTGTTTTTGCTAATTAAGACTGCCTGGGTGTCATTTTGTAATTTTATATTGTAACTGCAAAATATGCAAAAAAAAAATAATAATAATAATAATAATAAAGAAAGAAAGAAAGAAAAAAGATCTATTCACGAGTCCTCTAATTGAATGCTGGTGTTGGATTTATTTTATTAGTTGTTTTCTTTTATAACTTTTTTCATTTTTTGTTTTCTTGTTACTTGGATTTTTTTTTTCTCTTTAGGAATTAGGAAGGTTGTTATCTTCTTCGCTGTAAACTTTGGGTGCTAGTTGTCTCTCTACATTCAATTCATCGTTCTTCATTTTTATTCTGTTCTTCGATTTTGATATAATATTATTATTAAATGTTTTAAACGGCATCATAGCCAAGTCTAAAAGGTATCACCAAACTTCGCAGATGCAGAGTACCAACTTTTTTTTTTCTTGTTCTTTTAGTGAGTGATCACTTGTCTGGCGAAATTGCACTGCTAATGTGTAGCTGTTTTTCCCTTTTTGTGGTTTGATTTGATTAGGTATTTACATATCCTTGAGTATATGTTGACTCTAACTTTATGTGATGCAAAATTGAAAGGGAAGAAAAAGATTTATGGGTTCTGTTTATAGACTAGCCCATAAATCATTGCAAAACAATAATAAAAAAATTATTGAGCAATTGGAAGTGTTGGAAGTAGGCAATTTAAAGAGTACCATATTAATTAACAACTGGGTTGACATGCAATAAACGTGAAATAGTACTAGTCTAATTTGGCAAAATAGTACCGGTTAGAAATTGATATTCAGGGTCTTTTTACAGAAAATCACGTGTTTAGCTCCTTGTATTGCCCGTACATAGGAGCAAAGACTGGTTCAAGTTCTGATGACTTTGAAACACTCGCGTGAATATGCTTTGTGAAAACAGAATAAAATTAAGGCAATCTTCTAATATTCACATTCTACGGGCATTTTAAAATTTCAAAGTGATCAAAGGAAAGGCACGGATATTGGGTTCCATTTTTTTTTTTAATAATCCCATTACAATAAAAAAGTTTGATAAAAATATAAAAATGGGATAATTTTTATCCCCCCAATGTATGCAATTTTTTTCACTTTGCTCCCCTAAGTATTTTTTGTTCCACTTTGTCCCTTGATGTACAATAATTTTCAACGTTGCCCCCCAAACTTTATTTACGCGGAATATTCCTTCTAAATTCCATCGACGGGCAGTTGGGGGGCAAAGTGAAAGAATTTTATAATTTGGGAGTAAAGTGCAAAAAAATCGTATAGTTTGGGGGGCAAATTAAAATAATATAAATATTAAATTTTTGTTTTAAAATCTTCACACACACACACAAAAAGTTGTCAATACAATTCTAATTT
>BMAC01000067.1:868259-965099 GCA_014905375.1 Phtheirospermum japonicum
TATATATATATATGTGTGTGTGTGTGTGTGTGTGTGTGTGTGTGTGTGTGTGTGTGTGTGCGCGCGCGCGCGCGCAAAAGGCCTAGGCCCAAACCCAAGCCCGTGTCGAGTTGGATGGACGGGCACGCGCCCGTGTCGAGCTGGATGGACGGGCACGCACGTATGGGGGATTGCCTTTACCAAGTAACGGTGTTGGTTTTAGTCACTTGATATTATTACTCACTTTGTCTCGTTTTATCTGTCGTAATTTGAAAAAAATTTGGTTCCGTTCTATCTGTCGAATTTATATTCTCAAAATACAATCATTGTTACTTTTTACTTTCCCAATAAAAACTAAATGTTAGTTTACTATTTTTACCCCTACTTTTATCACATTTCTAATTATTATAAACAAAATGACTGTTTTGCCTGGAAAATACCAATTTGAAGACCCTCCGCCCTTCCCTTGTCGGCTGCCTGACCTCCCCACACAAATACGTTAGAAAGGACCATTTGAGAAATTTCGGTGGATTCCTCTCCGAAAGTTAAGTCAGTAAGTTTCTAAGAAGGGTAAGGGTGACTGATTCAGAAAGAATGTGTAACTTTTCCCTCTCTTGGCTGAGATATTTATAACCCCAGTTGGTTAGGGGGCCTTCCGAGATCCCGAAAATAGACTCGCAAATCTCGAACCGTTATGTGGACAACCCGAGCAAATTAACCCTCCTCTGGATGACCAGAGCTACTTGAGCATGGCCATCATCTCCCTCGGACTCCTCACTTGATCAAGATGAGGGTCCATCCTGGAGTCGAGCCCAGGTCGGGGTGAACTTTCCTGAGTGGTTTATGTAGGTTCCCACGATGGTTTCCCAGTTGGTCTTATAAAGTTAACTCTCTCATGACCTGAGGTGACCCATCTCCTGGGTCTTACAAGTTCAGCTCGGTTTACCATTTCCTGACCTCTATTGGTCTCGAGAGCTCTCCTTACTCTACTTGTGGTGATACACTGAGAAGCTCGGCTTGCTCTTCCTAGGTCGTACCCAATGGTTGGGGTGAACTGGAATGTCTCGAGTTTACCTCAACCGATTGGTATTCCCATCACGTCTCTTCGTACGTTGTGCACTGACACACATCAATTGCGTGTATCCCGCCAAATACACATTTTTTCCAAAAAAAACCTTTTCATAACATATTCACCCCCCACCCCCCTTTTTCCACAATTCATTGTCGTCATCCACTTTCTTATGCTTTCCCCAGTCAAGATTTTCTCTCTGTTCCTTCTCCGGTCAAGGCTTTTCTTGTCACTCGAACAAGGTACTTTCCTTTTCCCTCCAAGTTTTGATTATGTCTTCTTCTTCTTCCTCCCTTAACCTATCGGAATCCATCTCCGGGACATTGTCCCTATCCTCTTCCGAGGAGAGAAATTCTTCCTTTCAGGGCAGCAGCCCTGACAACATCGTCTCCACCATTAGTGATAGGTCCTTAGAGGACCTGAGGGCCAAGTTCTAGATCTCCGACAACTTCTCTTTAGTAAATCTTGACGCCGGAGAAAGGGCGTCACAACCACCCTCCGGTCACTTAACTCTTTTCGCCGACCAGTTCCAAGGCGGGTTACGTCTTCCACCTCACCCCTTCATCCTAGCCGTGTCTCGGATTTACAAGATCTCGGTACACTAATTAGTGTCAAACGCCTGTAGGCTAATCGTAGGGTTTTGGTTGGTGGCGCGATATTCTGAGCTTATTCCTTCGGCATAGTTATTTTATTCTTTATATCAAGTTAGAAGTTCAACTCCCGGATTCTTCTACTTATCTGCTCGTTCCGGCGTCAGATCTCTTACCGACTACCCTTCCTCCAATAAGGCTTGGAGGAAAAAGTACTTCTTTGTCCACTGCTCGGGTGATTGGGGTTTTCCCCGGCGTCCATCCAAACTCTTCCAGCTCAGGCCCATTTGAATAGGGGGAGCAATTTCCCGCGTAGAGAAAGATCATCCACACCTTGAACAACAACATTTTCCATTTATCTCGACTCCTCAGTCCTACCTTCCTGAACTTCTTCAACTCTGTCGAGGAGACTAGTCCTCTCCCTGCTGAAATTGGTATAACGAATGAAACACTCAGCTCTCCACCTTCCTCCTTTATTGTCCCAACCTAGTGGGGATTTATTACTATTTTGTCTTTTATTATCAGTTTCTCTCACTCGTCTTCTCTTGAAGTCACCATGATGAAAGATTTGCTAACGGCATCACGCAAGAAGAGGTCGGTGTCGCCTACTAATAAGGGCTTGCCAGACAGGCCAACCATCAGTCTCACGGTTCCTTTGGACTCGGGGGATGAGCAAGCACTCATCTCCAAAAAACGTAACCGATCTAGCAAGGGGGTTCCGTCTCGGGGTCCAAAGTGGTGAACCTCAATCTAAACTTATTCAACAATGCGTATGTCCTGGACTGATTCGGGAGGTTTCAGTTCAATTCGTCCAAGGATAATGCCCCTCCTCGGGCCGCCACATCCTGGAGAAGTGGTCAGACCCTGAGCTGATCGAGTCTTTTTGTCAGGACAAAGCAAGGGTAACTGACTTCCCCTTTTTTTCTTTTTTTTTTCTTCCTCTCTCTCTCTCTCTTTTTGTTTCTTCTTCCTCTCTCTCTCTCACTCTCTTTTTTTTACCTCCAGTTACTCTGGTTAAATATCAGGCCGACATCAAGATGACCATCCTTATGGCTCGGGGCGCCCTTATGAACGCTGGCCTTGCTTGGGAACATGCAGCCCTGAAGGAAAGCAAAGGGAAGGATGCTGAAATAAAAGAGCTTCGGGCCTAGCTAAAGAGGGCTCAAGAGGGAGAGGGGAGAGTGCGGGCTGAGGTGTTATCCAAGCTGAAGAGGCAAAGAAACGGGTTGAAGAGGCCAGAACTAAGGGGCATACTGACTTACTCAACTTAGATGAGGGATTAAGGTTCATCCAGACAACTAGGGAGGTAACCAAGCGAGACTTATCCCACTCTAAGGAGCTTTGGACGCTTCTCGTCCCAGAGGCCGAGGCCTATTATCACTTCGGCCTGGATGCGTTCGAGAAGTAGTCCAAGGAGAATCCCTCGGGCGCCCCCTTTGATCGTGAAAGAAGTGGATTGGCACACGTCTTCCTATAGCTTTGACTGTGCCCCTAGAGAATCCTCCCGAGCCTACCGGACTCACCTTCATCCCCGAGGATGAACACCTCCACCAGCCTGGAGCCGCGGAGTTTGCCGAGCACCTTCTTCATGTCTTCCATGCTCCAGATAAGAGCTCTTCTCCTCACCCAGAGCAATCCTTAACTCTTGCTCTGCCAGAGATCGTCTCCCCGACCTTCGCTGATCTGGGTGAGCTGGAGAGTGGTCCCCAGATCGTTAGTGCCTTTATGGAGAAGGACTTCGGGGAAGTCTCTGGGACGGCCGAGCAGAGGGGAGTTGAGCTGAACACGCAGGATTATAGGATATAGGCTGTTGTCTTTTTTTCTGCTTTTGCTGTACTGAGCAATTTTTCTGCTCATTTATTTTGTCTTATGCTATTTTAGGGTTTCCTTAGATTAAGGAAACCCTTGTACTATGCTTTTGTACTATGTGGTGTCTGCTTCATCTATATAAACTGTTTTTCTGCCCACTTATTATAATTATGGCTTCAGAATCTTTAGCAAAAGGAGATAGATATCCTTAAGGGGAAAACCACTAGTACAAAAAATGCATTCTAGAATAGACATTACAGAACGCCTCAGGAGGCTACGTTCTAGAATGTCAGACGGTGAAATTTTTGTAATAAAAGTGTCACATACTACAACGTCTTTTTTAAAGACGTTCTGGTTATATTAGAATCTAGAACGTTTTTAAAAAAGACGTTCTGGTATATTCGATATCTAGAATGCCTTCACAAAAGAAGTTCTGGTATATTCAATTATTTAGAACGCCTTTACAAAAGAAGTTCTGGTATATTCAATATCTAGAACGCCTTTACAAAAGACGTTCTGGTATATGCAATTATTTAGAATGCTTTCAAAAAAGACGTTCTGGTATATTAACTTATTTAGAACGTCTTTAAAAAATATGTTCTAGAATGTAATAAAATTTTATTTTATTAACTTTGCCCTAGTTCTTCATCTCCTCTATCCATCCATCTCTCTTCTCCTCGATCCCCAATCCCCATCACCACGAATCTACTCTATTCATATTCGACATGAGCGCCGAGATGTTCCTCTGGCCCGGCGCTGGCGCCGGTGGCTCCGCCTCGGAGGAAGGCAGGACGCTGGAGATCTGGATGACGGAGATGTTGTAAGGGATGGCCTCGATGGACTTGACGAAGGAGGCAGAAACGACGCCTTCTTTGTCCTTCGGGGAGAAGCCGACCTTGCCTCCCTTGAGGTCCATGATGTTGACGAAGCCAGAGGAGCCACGGCGGTGCCGGTGGCCTGGTACATGGTGGCAGTGAGGGAGGTGCCATCGGTGATCTGGTGGAGCTTCTTGGAGTTGAAGTAGTCGAGGAGGAAGTGGAGGGAGAGGACGTTCTTGATGGCACCGATGGAGAGTTGCTTGGAGAGTAGATCCGACATTCCGGCATTGTCGACGGTGCAGACGGTGATGGTCTCGCAGCGGTTGAACTCGGGGGTGAGCTAGGTGACAGTGAGGTAGTGGCAGTTGGAAGTTGTATGGATTTGTGTAGGATCTGAATTTTGATTTGTGATGTTAATGCTGGGGGTGCTTAAAGTCTCAGAGGTTTGTTTTTCTTTCAATTTTTTTTTGTTAATTTCTGGATATTTGTAGTTTGGAATCCCTAATTCTAGCGAATTATGTGATAGGGACATGCTGTGTTAAGATTTTCGATCGAACTGGCGCCATGGAAATAGATCGACGGGAAACCAATAGGCCGGGCGCCGAGGGTATAATTGAAAAAAAATATCTGCGATTAATAAGTCCTTGCTTTCTTTCATTACAGTCTTTCAGCTTTAAGAACATGGTTCAATCATGCAGCAGAAGCCCCATCCATAAGCTATTTTAACAAAAAAAACCAGAGGAGAAAAGGGGGCGTCGATCGATGAAGAAAATCCCTACAATATGCTTAAAGTGTAGTTTGGTTAATTTCAGGCATACCTTGGTGATTTAATGATCGCTTTATAAGTGTCTAAGTGCAATTCTAATTTATGTTGATAAAATTAGATAATTTAATTGGATGATTTTGTAAGGAAATTATGCTGGACTTGGTGATTTGATGATTGCTTTATAGGTGTCTTCACAAGAACCATATTCATGTGTACTGGCTTTCTATAGGTCCAAGAATCACCCCAATATGATACATATAGTTCACTCAAACCAGCCTAACGTAGCAGAACTTGCCTCTGTATTTATTCTTGTTTACCCCCGTAACATTTGAATAATCTCTTGGTGTATCCTTAGTAGTTGTAGTACTTCTTCTAGTCTTTCTATAACCATTTTAATCGTCTTAACATCGCATTAGTATTTCTGTTTACCCTTTTTGTGTATCTTTAAGAGATTACTCAAATTTTATTGATGTGTATCTCTTAATTAGTTGCTTTGATGAGTAGAAACTAGAAGCTTGAGTCCAGAGAGAAAACTAAGGACCAATTTTATTTTAAGGATAATTACAAAAAATTACCATAAGGTGTGTAGCTTAAATAAAAACTACTACAGTTATCATTCTTACAAGAAGAATTTTTGTAGCTAACCTTTTATGCTGTTATATTAGAAAATGGTAAAGAATGAAACATAGAGATGGCAAGGGGGAATAATTTGGTTTTTAAGGTTTCCTTTTTTGTTTTTGTTTTTAAAAATCTTAATTATATTGGATTTGCTTACTTTTATGTTTCTTTGTTTTGGTTTTCACTTGCAATTCTTTTTTTCCTCTAGGTTCGACTTATTTGAGTTTGTTTTTCCTCACGATTTTTGGAACAAATCCTCTTTCAACAATGGATTAAGAAGAAAGCGGGATGGTGAAATAAAAACATTATATCAATGTGCTCATTACATCCCATTATATTCTCAACACCTGATTTACATTAGTTTTTATTTTAAGTCGAGGATTAATTCTTTTAATGCATATTATATTAATTAATTTTTCTGCTTTAATATTGCTGACTTCTTGATATCATTATAATAGGGAACTTGATGTGAATCAAGCTCGAGGACCAGATTTGGAGAACTTATTGTTCATTTCCGTGTTGTATAACACTATTCGATCATGTTTTTTCTCGAGTGAATGTGGATGTTCATAAATCTGGTAAAAAGAAACGTATTGTGAAATTCAGCCTGTCTGCAATTTCTCCTGTAGCAGATTTGCTTGATCCCCTGAAATGGATGCTCTCAGGTTAGTATTCTCTTCCAACTACTCTGTTTATGGAGACGTCTTGATCCGCGCGCATCTTTTGGTAACTTGTAAGAACAAAGTCCAAACGCTAGTCAACTGGGGTTAACTTGAGTTCATGTACTACCTTATATTTTACATTTAACCTATTTGATTCAGCGTGACATTGTTTTACTTAACATTTTTTATGTTTTGTTGATTTTGCTAATGCAGAAATAGTGGTATGTGCATGCACGCTGAGGCGGCAACACATTACATCGACATGATAGATCAAACTACACTTGGCCATTGATTTATTAAAGACGAGTTTAATGTTGTTCCAAGGATTGGTTGGCAAATTGACCCTTTTAGACATTCTACTGTTCAGGCTTATCTTTAGGGGCAAAGGTGCACTTTTTTTAAAGCACTAATATGATTGCAAAAGGGATTTGTTCTTACATGACACACACACACACACACACACACACACACCACACACACACACACACACACACACACACACACACACACACACATATATATATATGATTTTGTTCTATTTGCAATTTGGTAATTAAATTGAATTTTTATTCCCAATTAAGTTGAATTCCTTTTTTTTAAATAATGTTTAACAAATACCCTCTATTTTAGGTGTGTTGAGCGCTGATATTTTTGCGAGGTACGATAGAAACAACGGTTATAATGTTATATACATATGCGGCACGAATGAGTATGGGATTGCTACTGAGACAAAAGCTCTGGAGGAAAAATGCTCTCCAATAGAAATATGTGACAAGTACTGATTTTGATTCGATTTTGTATATTTCTTGATTGGTTGTGCACATTTTTAGATTACATCTCTTCTTCTAGGTGTTCAATAATTGAAATATGTAATTGGGTTCGATTCTGTTTTTTAAAGGAAGCTCTTTTTTTTCTGAAAAAAGAAACATTTTACATCTTCTTGTAATTACTTTTGGGGCTGTAGATATCATGCTATTCATCGCGCGATATAGGAGTGGTTCGAAATCAGTTTTGATGAGTTTGGGCGCACTTCATCTCCACAACAGACTGAGGCCTGCCAAAATATTTTCAAAGAGCTATTGGAGAATAAATGGATATCTGAAAACACAATGCAGCAGGTTTGAAATTATGCTTCCTTTGAGATTTGGACATCATTTTGAAGGTTCATCAACTGACCTTCTTCTTTTTTTTTTAAAATTTCCCCTGCAATTTTATTGTGGTTCATGCAAGCGTTTCTTGGCCGATCGGTTTGTGGAGGGTAATTGTCCATTTCCTGGCTGTCATTCTGATTCTGCACGCGGAGATCAATGTGACAAGTGTGGGAAGCTTTTGAATCCCACTGAATTACTAGATCCAAGATGCAAGGTTTGCTCACTCTTACACTAAAAAGGCCTTTTCTTCTTAATGTGTCCTTACACACACTCACAGGTCTGTGGTGACACTCCACGCATCCAAAATACTGACCACTTGTTTCTTGAGCTTCTTCTGCTGAGGGATAAATTAGAAAAGTAGGTAAACACCGCGTCGGTGGTTGGAGGGTGGAGTCAGAATGCCATCCAAGCAACAAATGCCTGGCTTAAAGAGGGCTTGACACTGTGGTGCATTACCAGGGATCTGAAATGGAGTGTTCCTGTTCTGCACGACAGGCTTAAAGCTTGAGAACGTCGAGCTGTATCAATTTATGGGCAAGGATAATGTGCCCTTCCATACAGTGAGTTAACTTTAGAGTTTAAATCTGGATTGTAGTAATGTTGAAAAGTTTATTTATACCCTTTTAAGATTTTTTTGCAACTTGGAATATGCTCTTTCAAGTTTCTGAAAACCTTTTGTGCATTTTTGTTTGGTTTAACTTACACAATATATTAACAACAAAAGCTCGGTATATGTGTAAATTTTGGTTCCCTTTTTTCCTATATATTTCCTATTATCCATTGACTTTTTTCCCTTCATTATTTCTACTATTTTCTACAATTTTGAATTTAATTTCAGAAAAAGAATTATTTGTGTTGGGAGATTATTCTGAGGAGCATCAGTGAGACTGCAGTTCTTGGAGCCATCTTTCACTTCAGGTTTTTCAACTTTTCTTTTTTCTTACCAACTTTTTCCACCTGTGCATTCCATTTTATCCATTTAGGTTGTCTCTAATTTGGTACATGGGACAAAAAAAAAATAACCCACAAGTTCACAAATTAAATTTTTAAACTCATGTTGGTGTTGGTTTGCTTAAGCTTATTGGTTCTTGAACTTTCTTCATTAACTCATTTAAAACATTGCAAATGTAATTTTTTTATTTCTGGAGCTAGAATTGTTTTCTAAGGAAATATTTAAGTATCCATACCTAAAATTGTAATTATTAACGTAAGAACATTGCAATGCAAATTATTAAAAAAAATTAATACATAATTATGATTATAATACTTGGTGTTGATGCAGTGGAACAAAACCCAATTACTTGAGTGTATAGAAAAATCCCCTAGTCTAGCATTATGCCCAGCAACCAAGAATTGTGTATCAACTTCTGAGAATATAAGTGATCTCACACACTATGCCCCTCCTTGGTAAGTTCTCTTATTATCTTTCCTATTTTTGCTTCTTTTTTGGTTCCCTTTTTCCGGTAGTTTACTGGGTGATTTGCATGTTGTTATACGTATTTTTGTTACCCTTTTGTGTCATGTTTGCATGTGTTTTGCTTGCTTTTACGGGTATTAGGAGTCGAATTGGTCTATTTTGTTAGTTTTAGGTTTTTGTAGTATTTGCACGATTTTTATTATGTTTTCATAGTTATTCACTCATTTTTATATTTTTAGCCATAGAATGACCAAGCGGGATCCGTGCACATTTGAGGCATTCCATTAGACTCGCTATGGAACGAAAAAGCAAAGACAAGCAAGGGAACATAGTGCAAGTAAGGAACGACAACCGGTGGACGGCTGGAGCGAAAAATGAGGAAACCGAGATGGGAGCAGCCACGCCAGTTGATCGACTGGCATGCAGTCGATCGACTGCATGTCCAGTCAATCGACTGACAAAGAACAAATCGACTGATCGACAGTAAGTTTTTCCGGAGGATGAAGCAGTCGATCGACAGGATTTCCGTCGATTGACTGCCAGTCGATCGACTGCGACACAGATAATTTTGTAGTTTTGACCCGTTTTGATAATTTTGCCCCTGCGTCCATGTATGTATATCCCAACCCTCTCTCCACCAAACTTTATCCTTCCTTGGAGGTTTTTGTACTTGTTCAATCTCATCCAAGCCAACTTTTACTATTCCATTTCTCTAGCTTTTGAAACCCTAGATTTAATCTTTAGTTTAGTTTAGTTAGTTTTAGTTGGTTGTTCTTAGAAAGTGTGGGAGAAGGTGACATATCCTCATTTGTGGCTTTTGTTATTTTGAAGATTTGATTTATCCTTTAAAGATTGTAGCAAACTTGAAGCTTTTGTGTTGAATGCAAGATTGGTAGTGATCTTTCTCTTTTATGTTGTGTTGTGTTTGTTTCGTTTCATTTGCTTTTGAGTTGGTTGGTTGGTTTGTAGTTCATGTTGTTTTTCATTGTATTTTCAATTTTCACTTCCATCTTCTAGTTTTTCCTAAATTTCTTCTTGCATAAAACTCCATTGTAGCATGTTTAGAAGCTTTTTACACAATTTGTTCAAGCAAGCATTTGGTCTTGAAAGTTATATGGAATTTTCCCTTTTAAATTATTTGACTTCTACTCATTTAATGCCCTTTGACCCCTTTAATTTTTAAAACTTTGTTTTTCCCTCCAATTTCTCTTTCATTTACAAGCTTTCTTTAGTTTAGTAAGTTTTTAATTTATTTAAGGCTTTTAATTGGGGTTTAATTACTTTCACTAAAATTAGTTAGTTTCAAGCAAGCTTTTAACTTTCTTAATCTTAGTCTTAATTAGTATTTTCAAAATTTTCATTTCAATTCAAGTATTAGCATTAAAAACTCAACTCAAACCAATGTCTTATTGCTTTCTTAGATTATATAAGTTTAATTAAGATTAACAAAAGATTAAGTACAAACACCGACCGTCGATCATATCTATCCTCGAGAGACACGACTCGGGAAAATTTACCGCTCTACAATCGACTTCGTACTATTGCGGAGATGATTTCTTAGAGTGCTAAGAAATCTTCGATCACTGGGCGTATGTGTAATTTTATAAGATAAAAGAGGGTCTTTTGTTAACTAGACTAAATCACTGGGTAGTTTATGTGATTAACCCTAACGATTTATCCACCCAATGAGTCTATGTTGGGGTTTGAACATAGCCTATTTGATCATTTTACTCATATTATTTATATCACCCATTATTTTTCGTCATTTTTCATTATCTTATTGTGCGTTCTGCCATTGACCTGCAGGCACTTAATATGGAACAACCTTATTTAGACGATAAAATTGATGATGTACGTAGACGTTGGTCCGAGTGTTTATTAGAGGTCATTTCTTGATCACCATGTATAGGGTGTGCAATATCTTGGAGTGTGATAAACAAACTATTTGTGGATAACTTGAATGGTAGAAAAATAGGTACTCATCGTCTTTTGGTGATTTCTATTTTAAGATTTGGTGATCGTGTATTTGGCTACTTGTGTTGTTTGTATTGACATCTTTTGGTAATTGTGTATTATTGTGATTAATGACATGTGTTGTTTGATCTTGGAATTATATAAATGACATGTGTTTTGTGATTTAAATAGGTATTAAAAATTGTAATTTATGAGCAATGAACAGACCTGGAAAAATGAATCTGGAATGGAATTCCAAAATTATAAAGATCTAGAACGGATATCAAAAATCCGTTCTAGAAAACAAACTTTCAAAAATGTCTATTTTGTAAAGGTGTTCTAGAAAGTGTACTTTCTAGAACGTCAACTCGTTAAGGCATTTTAGAAAGTTTATTTTCTAGAACGTCTATTTTGTAAAAGCGTTCTAGAATGTATATAGAGCTGTCAAAATGGGTTGGCGGGGCGGGCCAGCCCATAACCCGTCATAACCCACTATTTGGCGGGGCGGGGCGGGCCAACCCAACATGATGGCGGGCCGAGAAAACCCCAACCCTAACCCAACCCACCTTGGGCCGCGGGTTGGGCGGGCTAGCCCGTTAATCTTCCCCCACCCACCCTTTTTTTTTTTTTTTTTTTTTTTTTTGCATATATGAATGCAGAATTGAATAAAAATCTCTTATACTCTCTAAACATGAAAGTCCAAAATCTTTTTTTTTAAGAGATGACAAAAAAATATAAAGGAAACACAAAAAGAATAAATAAGATTTAATCTACTCATCCAAAATTTAAATTCATAAACCAACAGCCATAATGATTAGTTGCATAATAAGTTCTAATTAGTTTTCATCAAAAAAATCTATAACAAAATAACCTAACAAGTTCATAAAGCCAAAACAATCTTAAATTACTAACAAAATAGAAAAGAAAAAAAAAACACATTAATTATGAGTCACTGCATCATCACCCAATCTATCATTTTCTCCATGCAACGGGCCAACCCACCCCCAGCCCGCCCCGCCCCGCCAAAGCCCGTGGCCCGAGTGGGCCAGCCCATGTAGGCCCGCCTCTTAACGGGCCATTGAGTTCTAAACCCATACCCCTACCTTGTAATTGGCGGTGCGGGCTGACCCAACGGGCCAGACCCATCTTGACAGCTCTAAATGTATATTCTAGAACGTCAATTCGTAAAGGCGTTCTAGAAAGTTTATTTTCTAGAACGTCTATTTCGTAAAAAGCGTTCTAGAATGTATTTTCTAGAACGCCAATTCATAAAGGCGTTCTAGAAAGTTTATTTTCTAGAATGTCTATTTCGTAAAGGCGTTCTAGAAAGTTTATTTTCTATAATGTCAAGTCGTGAAGGCGTTCTAGAAAGTTATTCTCTAGAATGGGGAACCGGTAAAAACTACTTTCTAGAACGGGCGAGTTTTTTTTTTCTAGAACGCCTCAGATAACCGCTCTAGAAAGTCCGACATTCTAGAACGCCTCAGCAGGGCGTTCTAGATTGTCAGACTTTTTAGAATAGCTCCATACAGAAAGCCTTAGCAGGACGTTCTAGATGTGCAGAAACAGGGCATTCTAGAATGTTGTTTCTGCAGAGGTTAACCTTTCATTTTTTAATGAAGACTTCCTTCTTTTGGAAGAAAATGCTAATCTCCGGGAAAAGTTTTCTCAACTATGCAAGATTCTGGAGAGGAAAAGGCATAAAAATGCCATTACAAACGCGAATGGCTTGAATTATGCCAGCTGAATCGGCAACTCTGAGAGGAGCGTGCTGACTTACTCAGATTGGTGCACTGCTTATCTGCTACCGTGAGTGAGACTCAATCCGAGGCAGAGCGTGCTGATAAATATTGCCTCAAATTGTATGAGACTGAGTAAGAGCAATGGCGTATTCGTTAGGTTTTGGCTGCAGATAGGAGGGTCTCATCATCCCATCCTTAAATTCTTCTGATCGAGCTTTCTTATCTTAAGGCGTGTCTGTTCTGGAATAATCTTACCCGGGTCTGGTGCTAGGACTCTTATTTTGTTTTATGTTTACCCCATGGGGTCTATACTAGTGTTATCTTTGAATTAAATAATGCTAAAGTTTCCTGTGGTTTTTGATACTTGTAAAATTTTTTATTTTCTCGAGCCTTGCCCACACTTGTGTTTTTATCAACTTGTCGACTATGCTCGGGCCTTTAGACCTTTGCGATCAGGTTTGTCTGGGGTACTCATTCCCTATTTGACCGACCTGACCATTCAAGGGTGTTTTCCCTTAATTGACGTACCTGGTTTGGTTTCCCCGGACATCTACCCTTCATCGAGCAAATCGTATCATTCTGGGGCTTCCACCTTTGACTGACCTATGAGGTCAAGTTTTTATGGGGTATTTTACACTTTGTTTGGTTAATGGGACCATTTTTGGGGCTTTCGTTCTTGCTTGACTTATCAGGACAAGTATTCCTGGGGTATCCATCCCTTGGTTAATCGGACCAGTTCTGGGGCTTTCGCCCTTGACTGACCTATTGGGTCAGGTTTTCTTGGGGTATCCACCCTTTGGTCGATCAGACCAGTTTTGGGGGCTTTCACCCTTGCACTACTACAGAAACAGCTTTCTAAGGCTGTTAATTAAAGGCGGTTCACTGAAGACCACCTTAAAAATAGTTTTAACGGCGGTTGTGGCTAAAACCGCCATTAAAAAGGTCATTTTATGGCGGTTCCCTAAAAACCGACGTTAAAATTGGATATCAGCTGATTTTAACGGTGGTTCACTATGAAACGCTGTAAAAATGACACATTTTACAGCGGTTTTTAAACAACCGTCGTAAAAACTTAGACATTCTACGGTGGGTATGTGATAACCGTAGTAAGAGTTGCACATTCTACGGCGGTTGCGTCTAAACCGCCATTAAAATAATAGTAAGAATATTATATTAAGTCCGGCGGATCTAACGGTCCATGTAGACTAATTCTAGTCTAACGGCACAGAATATAGACAACGCATCAATCCGCGTATAACCTAAACAACCAATAAGAACAACCAATTTGTATAATATGCATCTCGATACTTCATTTCTCTTCCCCAGTTTCAGAATCGGTCGAACACAGATTTCTCCTCCCTCGGATCCTCGGCGGTGACGTTTGTTACTGGAAATTGGCAGCCGGTCCTTCCAAAATTACAAATAGAGGAGATGGTGGCTTCGGGCGGAGAGTCAATAGAGGGTGGGCCGCGATAGGTTGGAAACTAAGGCGTGCAACGGGAAGCTTATTACGATTTCAATCCCTGATCTCTCTCAGCTGTCGCTCTATCACTCCCCTCGCAGTCAGGTTAAATCTTCAAACTCTAATTTGAATTCTGGCAAGCCTATATCTGCAAGAACACGGAATATATTAATAGCATAAGTTTATGCTACATTATATATATATATATATATTATATGAACTAGAGTGCTTTTAAGCTGTTCTTTTCACATAATATTGACCTTTACTCTTGTACTTGTTGCTGGTAATTGGTATGTGGGCTTTGCCTTTTTTTTTATGTTGACAAGTTTTTTTTTTTGTTTTTTTCCTTTTCTGGGGATTGTTGTGGTGTCTGATTTGCATCTTTTTGTACATATTTTTGCTATGGTTTTTGTATCACGTTGCGTGTGTTTCGCTTGCTTTTAGGTGTTTTAGGAGTCGAGTTGGCCGTTTTTCGTTATTTCTAGGTTTTCTTAGTTTTTGTACATTTTATTATTAGTTTTCGTAGTTTTTCACTTTTTCGTTTTTCTATTGGCCGTAGGACGTCCAAGCGAGGCCCACGCTCATTTGGGATCGTTTTCACTCGACTCGGGAATGGACGGACAAAGCAAGGGAGCGCAACGGACGAGGCTCGATAAACCGGCGGACGTGAAAAGAACGAGAAATCGAGCCGGTTGCAGAAATTCAGTCGACCGACTGGAAGTGCAGTCGATCGACTGCAATTCTAGTCGATCGACTGAACTCCCAGGATCGACTGCATTCCAGGGAGTTTTGGCATTTTGGACGACGCAGTCGATCGACTGCCTACTTGGCCGATCGACTACTGTCGATCGACTGGAGCCCCTTAAGATCGACTGGATTCCAGGACTTTCGGCCATTTTTGCATGCAGTCGATCGACTGCCGACATGGCCGATCGACTGCCAGTCGATCGACTGCCAGTCGATCGATTGCTTTTGCAGTCGATCGACTGAAAAGCAGAATTTTTGAAGGAATAAGTAATCAGACGTCTTTTCAATTTGGACAACTTGCAGCTGAGGGTCCTTTCTCTCCAGGAAGCTCCTTCAGAACCAGAAAACATTTCCTTTTCTCTTTTGATCAATTTAAATTCCCATAAATTAGTTAATTAGTAATAGTTTAGTTAGGTTTTAGATCTTCATTATCTAGTTGTTGAAGCCTACACCCTTGCAATTTCCATTGTTAAGCTTTCAAGCTTTCCTCTTCAAGCTTTTGTGCAATCATACATTTGGTAATATCTTTCTATAATCTAGTTTTATTTTCATGTTATTCCTTTTAATCTTGTGTTGATGCTTGGATCATAGTTTAGTTGCTATTTTGATTATCAAAACTTTCATTTTCATTTTATAGCTTTCTAGCTTTTGAACTTATGCTTTTAAGTTGTTTAGTTGTTTAGATCAATCTCTAAGTTTTTAGAAGCTTTATAAAATCTCCCTCTTTAAAACTTTGATTTTTGATTAATTAATGTTTACTTTTTCAAATAGCAAGACTTTGATTTTTCCTCCATCTTCCTTAATTTAAAATTATAAGTTTTATTAGTTAACTAGTTTAGATTAATCATTTTTAAATAAGCTTTAATTTTCTTTTCAATTTTAATGTTTTTAAAACTTGTATTTCAATTTAAAACTTAGTTATAAAAATTCAAACCGAATCAATGACTATCGCTTTCCTAGTTTAGATTAGTTTAGTCGCAACAGACGATAAGAGCAATTAAGATACCGATAAGCCGATAACACCCATCCTCGAGAGACACGACTCGGGAAGAACTCGCCGCCCTACAACCGGCACCGTACTCTTGCGGAGACGGATTCTCAAACTAGAGCGTCGAGGATTCGTCGATCAATGTCTTTTTTTTCTTTTTTTAATGTTGACAAGTTTTCGTCGACGTAGAAAATAGGGTTTCCAGCGAGACAAGGGTTACAGGGGATATAACAATGATTGAAAACGGGTATCAGGAGTGGGGCCTATTTCAGGGCATTTCGGGCTATTTTGAAGGCCTTCTCCGGGTCGAAAGGCCGCAGGCCCCATGATTTCGACCAGAGTGCGTTTCGATCTGTCTGACTTCTTCGACCATGATTAGCAGGGGATTCAATACAAATATCCACTATGTGTGTGTCTCTGTGTGCATATTGTAAACGACTCCAAGTTATACTCTCTCTCATTTTCACTGTGTGTGTTTGAGATGAGATGGGATTATTTTGTCAAAAGAAATTTGCTTATTGTATTGTTAGTAATATATTCAATGTTTTAATCATATGAATGAAAAAAAAGTTATGTTGATGAATTGTTCTTTTTTTTCTTAATTGATTTTGGTCTCAAATGTTGCTAATGGAGCTGAGTAGTCTCACGGGCTGAGGGATCAGACTTTGGATCCCAATCAAGAATAATAAATGAAACTTGTTGTTTATGTTTATTAGTGGGTTTTCCATTTTTTTTAATTTAAAGAATGCTCTGTATTTGAGTGAAATGAGTTTATAATTCTGGAAGGGTCTATTTTCTTTTACCTTTTTATTTCTTTTTAACTTGCTGTCTAAATATCCCTCCCTATCTATATCCTGCCTATAAGTTTTGGTGAATTTAGAAAACTCTGTTTATTAAAGGTGGAGTAAATGTGATTCATTTGAATATCACTGAGGCTGTATTTGATTTGAAGGGTTTGGATTTGGTATAATAACTTCAAACGACTCATGTAATATTTAGTTTTGAAGTCCTCCACAATGACTCAAAAAATAACTAACAAGGATTTGAAATCCTTTGAAAAATGAAACTATGCAAAAAAGTCTTATTGCTACTGATATCAAATTTAAAATAATTTATTTAAAAAAAAAGTGTATATATTATGTACTTCTAACTTAATATTCTACTACCTTTTAGCTAGGAGTGCTAAAAATAGTAATGGTGAGCATTCGAAGACGCAAACTCTTTGGATTATACAATGGCATCCATTTTAAATTCTTCTGCATGCCGATTAATAATGAAACCATCATATATGACTAATAATTATCTGATCTCTGTAGGGCGAAAATATCTTCTGGGTCCGATTTCACTGTTTTCACAATAAATGATTTAATGAAGTAAATGTTGCTTATGTACCCTCGACTTATATGGAGTCTTGAAAAATTGATTCTTTATAAGTTATAGTGTTATATCGTGTGCTATTGTCTTGTTTTTGATGTCAGCAACTTAGAAGTGGATTATGAGTCCGATGAAATTGCCAGCATTTTTTATGCTACATTGGCCTTTGATAAGGAGGTAGTGTTGCTGGCCATACCTACTTTTTTTTTTATCTCTCTCTGAAATTGTTATTTTGATTGCAATAAGAGTTGCATCCGGATAAGGTGAAAAGGCAAATGTCTGTTTCTAACGGGAAGCTTTCTGTGTGAGTACTTTTTTTGTGTGTGTGTGATCATAATATTTTTTATCCCGCTTAATTTGGTGAAATAGTTTGTTTCTCTTAATTCCTTTTTTTTGTTTTATCTTGTTCTACCTCATTTATTTATGTAATAGGCATTTTGAGGCATTCGAAGCAAGATTTCTTCGTGTATCTTACAGTGCATTCGAATCAAGATTCTTCGTCTTCAGATATTATGTAAGTATCTTACTTGATAAGGAGGTAGTGTTGCTGGCCATACCTACTTTTTTTTTTATCTCTCTCTGAAATTGTTATTTTGATTGTAATAACAGTTGCATCCGGATAAGGTGAAAAGGCAAATGTCGGTTTCTAACGGGAGACTTTCTGTGTGAGTACTTTTTTTTTGTGTGATCATAATATTTTTTCTCCCGCTTAATTTGGTGAAATAGTTTGTTTCTCTTAATTTCTATTTTTTTTATCTTGTTCTATCTCATTTATTTATGTAACAGGCATTTTGAGACATTCGAAGCAAGATTTCTTCGTGTATCTTGCAGTGCATTCGAAGCAAGATTCTTCGTCTTCAGATATTATGTAACTATTTTATCTGATAAGGAGGTAGTGTTGCTGGACATACCTACTTTTCTTTTTATCTCTCTCTGAAATTGTTATTTTGAGGCATTCGAAGCAAGATTTTTCGTGTATCTTACATTGCATTCAAAACAAGATTAATGATAGTTTATTGATCATAAAGCATGTATTTTTGTGGTCACGATCCTGGGATTTGTTTTGATTTTCTGCTAAAAATATCATTACTCCATAGTCCCATTAGGCCATTTGCTGTTAAAGTTATTTTGTCTTGCCCTTGTTGTTAGACTCTCTAGAGCTCAACTTCCAAGAATCGAAAAATATTAATGTGCAAGTAAGAGTTTCGCATCATCTTGCTTGTTTTATCACGATGGACTGCGAGAGTTAGAAATACAAGTAGCTGATTAAATTTGTTTACGTTGTTAGAGTTTAAAAGGTTGAGTGTGAAAGTATGGTTATGAAGCTAATATATGCACACATTAGCATTCTTTCTCGTTGATGTTGTGTTGTACTAATCTTACAGAAATGTTTTCAGAATTTAAGCCCTTTGGTTTGATTGCGCCTCAGCGTGAAACTTCATTTAATTTAGTTTGGAAGTGCTAAAATTGCGTAAAGCATCGAGTTAAGAGATGTAACTTTTTTTGGTTAATCGCCATGATGTATTATTGTTTCTGAAACGAAAACCTTTCAAGTTACAAAAATATACTTTTCAAATTGCACATTTTTTAAGTATATACAAATCTCAAGGGGTTGTTTGTAGAATCTTAAGATAATATAGTTTTCCTTGCAAGTAAAATTGTAGTTTTGCACTTGTATGGTTAAATAATTATTAGTTGCTGCTTAGCATAATCAATTTCCTGCTGTTATTTAATTTTGGTGCACCTGATTTCATTTCTTTTTTTTAAATTTTTTTTTACTACTTTCTAGAAGGTGTTTTTTAAGAACCTACGTGAAAAGTGCACCAATTAATGGCGTTTCTAAAACCTCCGTAAACTTAACATTTTATGGCGGTTATAAAACCGACGTTAATTGGTGCTGAGAACCGCCATTAAATCCTGCTTTTTTACGGCAGTTTTGAAAAACCGCCGTAAAAATTTACGGCGGTCGATATAACGGCGGTTCGAAAACCGCCGTTAAAAATGCAAAAAAAAAAAAAACGCCTTTAAATCCCCTTTCAGCAGTAGTGTTGACTGACCTATTAGGTCAGGTTTTCTTGGGGTATCCACCCCTTTGATCGATTGGACCAGTTTTGGGACTTTCGCCCTTGACTGACCTATTGGGTCAGGTTTTCCTGGGGTATCCACCCCTTTGGTCGATCGGACCAGTTTTGGGGCTTTTTCCCTTGACTGACTTATTAGGTCAGGTTTCCTGGGGTATGCACCCTTTGTTTTTGGTCAATCGGACCATTTTTTAGGGCTTTCGCCCTTGACTGACCAATCAGGTTAGGTTTGTCCTGGGATATTTAACAACTTTATGAATAATCATGGTACATTGACTTCACATGTGGTACATTCGCAAATTTGTTATATTCCATGCTCGTGGCAGCTTAACTCCATTCATCTGCTCTAGCTCATATGCTCCCATCGCGAAGATCCTGGTGACTCTATATGGGCCTTCCCACATTGCATCTAAATTACCCCGAGTCTTACCCAGGTCGGCTCTTCGGAGTACCAGGTGACCCATCTCGAATTATTGCTTAACCACGGTTTTGTTATAAGCCGCTCTAATTCGCCCCTTCATATGCTCCATCCTCAATAAAGCTAGCTCTCTCTTTTCATCGACCATATCCAATGCATCTTGCCTTAGTGATTTCTTCTGGTCCTCATTACAGTTTTGTACCCTATGCGTTTCTATCCTGATATCTGCAGGGATCACTGCATCCATACCGTACACCAGGCTGAATGGCGTTTCTCCCATGGCTTTGTTGGGATCTGTTTGGTATGCCTATAGGATCAAGCTGAGCTCCTCTACCCATTTACCTTCTGACCTCTCCAGTAGGGATTTGATCCACTGCACTAGAATGTGATTGGTGCCCTCAACCTGACCATTGATCTGGGGGTGGTACACAGAAGTGAAACGCTATGTTATCTTCATTTTTGCACACGAAGCTCTTATCCGGGCTCCCGTGAAATGCATACCATTATCTGATATAAGTATCCGCGGAATACCAAATCAGCATACCACGTTCTTCAAAAGGAATCGTAAGACCACTTCCTCTATGATTTTAGATATCGCTTCGGCCTCTACCCACTTGCTGAAGTAGTCTATGGCTACTATCAAGAATTTCTTTTGGCTTGGAGCCGTGGGAAAAGGTCCGACCAGGTCTATTCCCCATTTCACGAAAGGGCATGGGGAGCTCCATGTCATGAGCTCCTCCGCTGGGGAATGTATGAGTGGTGAGTGTTTCTTGCACCGATCACAATTCTTGACAAAAGTCTCCGCGTCCTGCCTCAACTGTGGCCAAAAGTACCCTGCTCTCATCTTTTTGCTTGCCAAAGCTCTAGTGCCCATATGATTGCCACAACATCCTTCATGGATTTCCTTCAAAATGTATGCACAATGTTTCTGGCTTAGGCACCTTATGAGAGGTTTCCCGAAGCCTCTCTTGAACAATTCTTCTTGGACTAGGAAAAATCGGGATGATGTGATCCCTACCTTTGCTGCTTATTTCTTTTCTATGGGTAGTTCTTCTTTTTTCAGGCACACTTTGATTGTCGTACGCCAATCCCCTTCCTCTTTTACCTCGTTTACTACATCTTCTCCGAATTCCTGTTGTGCCATTAACAAGGTGATTACACTCTCTTGGCAATTCGTTGGTGAACTGACTATCTTAGCGAAATAACCTGCTCGTCCATTTTCCTACCTAGAGATCTAGAGCACTCTCAAGGAGTCAATAGCCTTGGCCATCTCATAGAATTGGGCCACGTACTTCCTCATGAGATCATCTTGCGTATTAAACTCCCCTTGTATCTGCTTATATACTAATTGGGAATCTACCCGTGTACCTATTCACTCAGTCCCCAGCTCCCTTGCCTTTGTATTCCTCTTAGGAGAGCTTCATATTCCGCTTCATTGTTTGATAAGTGGTAGTTCATTCGTACTGCATACTCCTTAGTGATCCATTCTGGGTCTATTAACACTATTTCTGCTCCGCAACCTAGATTTCCCACCGAGCCATCAATGTGGATGGTCCACTCTCCCTTTCCTTTGGGGGAGCTAACCATTTCTTGTATGAAATCCGGCAGCGCCTGAGCCTTAATTACTGTTCTTCCTTCAAAATCTATGTCAAATTCACTGAGCTCAATGATCCACTTCACCAAATGCCTTGAGACCTTTGGTTTGCTTATTATCGCTTTTAAGGGCAAGTTAGTCCTGATGACCACATTGTGTGAAAGTAAGTAAGGCCTGAGCTTTTGAGCTGTACTGAACAGGGCTAACATGGCTCATTCTACCTCTACGTATCAGAGCTCGGCATCATGAAACACTTTGCTCCAATAATACACTGGTTTTCGTAGCTTGCCCTCTTCCTTAAGCAAATTGTGCTTACTGCTTGCCTTCTGATGGACATGTGCAGAACTAAAGGCTTGTCTACTACCGGTTTGGTAAGTAGAGACATATTGGCCAAGTGTTCTTTCAATTTTCGAAAAGCTATTTGGCATTCCTCATCCCACTGGAACCGAGCCTTCTTACGCAGAGCCTGGAAAAATGACAAGCTTTTCTTCGCTGATCGAGAAACAAATCTGCTCAGGGCGGCTATTTGGCCCGCCAGACACTGCATCTCTTTAACACTTCGTGGGGGCTGCATATCTGTGATGGCCTTCATCTTTTCTGGTTTGGCCTCTATCCCTTTCTCTATGACCATATACACCAAGAATTTTCCAACTCATACTCCAAATGCGCCTTTTTTAGGGTTGAGTTTCATCCGGTATTTTCTCAAAGTGTTGAAAGTTTCACTCAGGTCATCCACATGCGAGGTTGCCTTGACACTTATGACTAACATATCGTCCACATATACCTCCATATTTCTCCCAAGTTGAGTCTCAAACATTTTGTCTACCAGCCGCTGATAGGTAGCTCCCACGTTCTTAAGCCCAAAGGGCATGACCACCTAACAGTACGTTCCTTTTGGGGTTATAAAACTAACCCTCTTCTAGTCTTCTTTAGCTAGCCTGATCTGGTGGTACCCCTTGGAAGCATCTATCGTACTAAGTAATTTATAGCCCGAGGTGGGGTCCACGAGCTGATCTGTTCTTGGCAATGGATAATGGTCTTTGGGGCAAGCACGGTTGAGATCCCTAAAGTCAATACACATTCGCCAATTCTCCTCTGTCTTTGGCACCAATACCATGCTGGAAATCCACTTCGGGAACTTTATTTCTTGGATGTGTTTTGCCCGTAACATTTTTTCCGCTTCCGCTTGGATTATGGCCTCTTTCTATGGGCTAAAATTTCATTTCTTCTGCCTCACCGACTTTGCTAAAGGGTTGAATTCATGTGGTGCTCGGCTACCCCTGGGTCAATACCTACAAGGTCTTGAGGAGACCATGCGAAGACATCAAAATTTTTCCGTAGAAAAGCTACCAATTCCACTAAAACTTTCGGCCTTAGCGTCGTCTCTACTCATAGGACTCGGCTGTCGTCCCCTAGTACCACCTCTACTGTCATCAGGTTCTCCTCAGTCTGAGCTGGTTTGCGTACCTCTTCCTCTATCCGAGATCTCTTAGGTGTTTTCTCCTCTTCGGCTCTCCTAATGCTCTCCACGTAAGATCGTCGCGATGCGTACTGATCTCCTTTAACCTCTCCTACTCCTTCCCGAGCTGGGAATTTCATTTTCATATGGTAAACGAAGACTATTGCTTGGAATTGACTCAATGATGGTCATCCCAACATAGCGTTGTAAGCGGATGGCGCATCCACCACAAGGAAATGCACCAACTTAGATTTCCTGAATGGGTCTTCTCCCAACGAAACTAGCAGGTTTACTGCACCCAATGACTGTAGGGCTCCCCCGACGAACCCTACTAATGAAGTTGCCACCTCTTCCAACTCTAAGTCCAAGTTTAATTTCTTATAACAGTCATAAAATAAAATGTCCGCAGAACTACTTGTATCGACGAAGATTCTTCGTACATTATAATTAGTAATTGTAGCTGTTATTACCAGAGCATCCATATGAGGTGCCAAAATGCCATCCTCATCCTCTGATCTAAAGCAGATGTTCAGGATCGGGATTAACTGCCCGACCTCTTGTGTATTCCTTGAGAGACCTTTCGCCACACGTACGTAACTATTCTGCACGTGCCGTGATTTTGTGTCCAAGGCGCCTTCCATAATCATTTGAATTTATCCCTGAATCACCTGAGCTTGATTTATCTCTTGCCTTCACTGCGGCTGCCTTCCTGCTCACGTCTGGAAGCCTGATACCACTCCCTCCTATAAGAGTTAGGTTTGGGTCCCTCTTTTCTTGTTTGCACAAACTCTTTGAGGTGCCCTACTTGCACCATTCACTCTATTTCATCTTTCAGATGTGTACACTGATCAGTATCATGACCATACTCATTATGGTATCTGCAAAATCGATTGGACTTTTCTTTTCTCGATTTCTAAGTGTATGTTCTTGAAAACTTGAGGTTAGGATGTCGCTCAATGGCCTGAAGGATCTCGCCCTGCGGTGAGGCTAAAGGTGTGTACCGATCGAATCTGGGGTTTCCACACACCAGGCCAGCTCTGGGCTTCTTGACTTGAGTCTTTTCATCCTTATCAGATACTTCTCTTCGCCTATCTCCATCGTCCTTCAGTCTCTGGGCTTCTTCCAAATGTATGTATTTTTCCGCCCTTGCTAGAAGCTAGCCAAACGTGTGCGCTGGCTTAACCACCAATGACTGAAAGAACTCTCCCCTCTTTAGACCTTGAACCAACGTTAATTAGGAGCTCCTTGGATGCCGATGGTACCTCCATCTTGGCGTCAGTAAAAAGCTTTATATATCCTCATAAACTTTGTCCTTTTTTTTCTATTTTAGGCTGAATAATTCCAACGACATTTTATGGTACTTTGCGTAGCTAGTAAACTGGTGTAGAAATGCCGAGCTGAATTCGTCAAAATTACTTATAGATCGGGGTAGTAACTGGAAAAACTAGAGCTGAGCTGACTTAGTAAAAGTAGTAGGAAAGACTCTGCACATAATGGCATTTGAGAATTTATGCAAGGTAGCCACATTCTCATACTGGCACAAGTGATCCCATGGGTTTGTCGGCCCATTATATTCAAAACCTAGGGATCGATAAGAGGCCTGGAGATCATCCATCATGACATTTTCCATAAATGGGGTGTTTCACCGCGTCTATCCTGCTACATTGCCCACCATCCTTTGTTTAACCTCTCTGACTTCCTTTTGTAAGTTTTGCATTTGCTCAGTGAGATCCAGATTACTCTTGCTCGAGGTATCACTATCTGAGCCAAAGGAACTTTCGTTTTCTTCACGAATAGGGGTTTTGTTCGTGCATTGAGGGGTTCTGGACATTTTTGCTTCCGGTGGTCGGCCTGCTTTGGGATGATCTAGTGATAATTCTGCCCATTTTTTCTCCACAGCCCCTGCCACCGATATGTCAATAAGGTTGGATATTTACTGCAAAAAAGAGTCATTTACGGGCCTACCATCTCCGCATGGGGATGTTAACTGAGGGGTTGTGGTGCGCCTTATCTGCTTGTGGCTGGCGACTCTACCGCTTCTGGGGCCACCATTGGTGTGGTGGAGCTTGTCGTGCTGCCCATCTCGCCCACCAGACTCCATTAGTTTCCATCAGCTTTATCTCACGTCCTAGCTTAGTTCACTTTTCACACAGATGGCGCCAATTGTTTCGCCTGCAAAATACCAATTTGAAGATCACCCAACTCTTCCCTTGCCGGCTGCCTGACCTGCCCTCATAAATACGCTAGAAAGGACCACTGGAGGAATTTCGGTGGAATCCTCTCTGAAGCTTAAGTCAGTTAGTTTCTAAGAAGGGTAAGGGTGACTGATTTAAAAAGAATGTGTTACATTTTTCTCTCTTGGCCGAGACATTTATAACCCTAGTTGGTTAGGGGCCCTTCCGAGATCCCAGAAATAGGCCCGTGAATCTCGAACAGTTATGTAGATGACTCGAGTAAATTAACCCTCCTCTAGATGACCAGAGCTGCTTGAGCCAGACCATCATCTCCCCTGGACTCCTCACTTGATCAAGATGAGGTTCCATTATCAGGTCGGGTTAAATTTTCCTTAGTGGTTTATGCAGGTTCCCACGATGCTTTCCTAGTCGGTCTTATAAAGTTAACTCTCTCATGGCCTTAGGTGACCCATCTCCTGGGTCTTACAAGTTCAGCTCGGTTTACCCTTTCCTAACCCCTATTGGTCTCGAGAGCTCTCCTTACTTTACTTATGGTGATATTGAGAATCTCGGCTTGCTCTTCCTAAGCTGTTATGAAATTTGGGACCTCTTCAGGTCGACTAAGATTAGGTCGTATCATTGATGTTATGGTCATTTGTTACCTATAATTATAACACCAATCATCTTTCTTAATTTTCGTAAAATGATCTATTGCAACAGATAGAATGAGAGAGAGGGAGTGGTAAACTCTCTTTACATTAATTATCTTCTAATTTTATAGGCAGGATGAAACTTTCCATATTAACATAATTAATGTTCATTAGCCTTTTATATAACTAACTTTAATCATTTATTTTTCAAACTAGAAATTTAATGAGAAATTAAACATACTAAAATTATCTATATGAAATTTAGATCATTCGTGTATCATTTAATTCTACAGGTACTTTTAGCCATCAAAAAATAAGTTAAAGTAAGTCACTTATTATATTTAAATCAATTTTCAAACAAAATCCACATGAGTGGATATCAAGGCATGTATGTATGCTGACTATTATGCATAGTTCTCATCAGGATAGGTAGCTTATGACCTCAAACATTCCTTTGTAAGTATCATCCGATATACTGGTGGCTTAGGGACATGATGCCTAGAACTATTTCTCCATATTATATATCGAGGCAACAATATTCACACAATAAGGCCTTAACACCTTTCCGTTCTCAAGTTGTACCCCTTTTTGCAATGGATAACACTTTGTATTCATAAGTGTTTACATTTGAAGCGACCCACACTAATATAGATGACCTCCGGTGAAATGTATCCTTATATACTGTACTATTATAAGGTTAGGGATTCATTAAAAAAACTGATGACTTAATCTCACCATAAGTCTCATGTTATTGCACTTAGATTGCTTTGTAGGAATAAACATTTAAGCATTCATCATGTTCCAAGTGTTTAGCTAAATTCTTATAGATTAGTTTTTCGGTTCAACCAAGTTCGAGGGGTCTCCATTCAGCAAGATTGAGTTATCGCTATAATCTGATTTGTAAATATTTGTATATTTTTTTAATGTATTTTTGCATCCATTTTGCATGTATTATTTGATTATTTATTGTAATTTGAGTCATTTTGCTTTATGTTGCATTTTTGTACTTTGTTTCGTATTTTTATTATTTTTAGGAATTTTATACTACTTTGTTGTGTAGGATCAAATTTAGTTGAAGCCTGATAATTTACGTGACGAGTCGATGGTTTGAAAACAACGATGGACAAAAATCGAGAATGCGCCTAACCACATTTTCACATCATCGGCCGCATGTACACAAGCTCTGCACGTAAGACCAAGTGAATCTCTGAACAATCTGGCCTTGCGCGCCACTCTTGGAAACATCCCTCATGATCAGTGTATCATTGCCCAAAGCTACGCACCAGTCCTGCATAGCGCCCATCAACACTGCCTAGAGCTGCGCACCATGACCGCAATCCATCGGCAGCTACCACCCAGCAACGCTCGCATCGCCTATCAGCCTTCAGTCGCCTCGACAGAAACTAACGCAATGAACCTATGATGGCCTTGGAACCTTCCCCCAATTGTGCGTGCATCCTCTCGGTAGCTGCGCTTCACACAGCTGCACCCCCACAAATTGCCCATCATGCGTGCATCTCCCCGCAGCAGCCACACATATTAGCCCAAGAAACTTCTAATATTTCAAGAGCTACCGGTAGCAGCCGCAACTTCGTACACAGCATGAGCCAAATGTCTACTTGAGCACGTTCTTGAGTCTCTACTCGAGCTAAAACCCTCAGCCTCGCATGTCTACTCGAGCAAACACCCACTGCCCCCAATTTACTCTAGCCAAACCCCTAGGCAGCATACTGCTACTCGAGCTTCTACTTCAAGGCAAACCCAAGGCTACGCATGCCTACTTGAGACAGCAGTTGTTCCCACACCTGCGTGTTATGGCTGAGCCATCTCGATTGTGTAACCCTATTTTGTTCCAATTATCCATATTGACCCCGTTTCACCTATAAATTGGGCCTTACCTCTCCATTAGAAAAAAATAACTCCATAATATCAAAATTTTAGCCATGTTTTAGCTTTTTCTTCAAGATTCAAGATTTAAGCTCCTTTATACTTGTGGACTGAAAAATTTTCAATTAATTTTATTAATTTTTATTTTTTTTCCTTGCCTTTATTTACCTTGCTTGCCTTTTAAGCATTTTTACTCACTTTCTAGACGATGCTTTGTTTCTCTTCATTTCCTACAATTTAGACTTTGTGCTTCTTTTATGCTAAAGATATCAGATACATTCAGCTTCGAACTTGTTTAATTCCATGTCTTGTTGCCTAGTTTTATATTAGGGTTTTTAATGCATATTTGTTGTTTTTGCTTGCTAGGAATTTGATTTCTTACAATTTCACATGTCATTAGGCTAGATCTATTTTTCTAGGGCCTAGGTGAATTTAAAGCCATCAATTGTCAAGTTATTGAGAAATTTATTATGTGCATCTCGATTTGTACGATTTCGAATTGCAAGATTAATTGTATATCCAACTTTTAACTGTCTTTAGACGTTGATTAATACCAAGGAGATATCAACACTGAATTCTAAATAAAATTAAGATTGGGATAGACAACCCTACCTTATGCACATTAAATGCTCAATAAATTGTCCAATTGGTCGTGCAAATGAGTCTAGAGTCCTGAACCCTTTATTCCTTATTTTATATTCTTACTTGCTAAAACCAAACCCCAAACTAGCGAGTCTTTATGTTTAGAATAAATTTTCTTTCTTTGTTTTTCTTTTCATGTTGGAACCAAAAAAGTTTGTATTTCGATTAGCCTTCCTCGAAAAACATGACTAGGAAAGAACTCATCATTATACAATCGATTTTGTCCTACTACTGAAGAGATTTGACACCTCTCTATTTTAAAAAGAGTAGTACGCAAATTGATCGATCAAATTTTGGCACCATTGTCAGGGAAGGCTAAAGGTTCTTGATTTTTGTGTTTATGTTTTGTGATTTTAACTAAGGACTTTACTTGTTTGCTTTTATGACTTGTTTATGTTTTATTTTTATTCTCGTTTATCTTGTTTTTCCTACTGGTACACTTAATCTCATTTGTTGAGTGTTGTGTGTGCAATTTAAATCGACGACACTAAGTACATCTTTTGAGATATGAGATTCAACAAACCGAAGATGGGCATCTTTTATTCTCCTCCACCATATGACGATCCTTATTCTTATCAAGCTCCACGACTGACTATTCTATTTAGTCCTGTGATGCAAGAATATTCTCTAGAGGATTGTTACTCTGATTTTGACTACCAATTTTCCATGGCTCCTTACCAAGAACCTCTTTCCTTTATACATGATTACTATGCCTTCACACAAAAATGGTTCCTCTTCAAGGCCTCACCATGGATCAAGTGAAGACGTAACTATTTTACTATACTTTGAAGTGTTGGGCACGTACATGGCTCATGATTTAGAGCATGATTTCTTGTCAAGGTGGAGTCAAGTCTATGATTGGTTCATGGAGAAGTTTAATGTTTGCTACACTCTAATCTTTGATTCTTATGCCCCACCTCCCAGTTCTTACACTTCGGTCTATAATAATCCATATGCTCCAACCGGTTCCCCTTCTTCTTACCCAAGATATAATTGAAATACTCCACCCACCTTGACTCCCTAAAAAATGAGCTATGAGAATTATGCCCCACCTCTTTTTGACTATAATACTTCCTATGCTCCACCCACTCCGAGTTCTTATAATCTGAGTTACAAGCCGTATGCCCCACCGCCTGAGAACCAAAACTTGGGATATAATGCTTCATATGCTCCCCATGAATCACATTCTTATGATCCGAACTATGATTATTAACATTCATCCCTATCGTGCAATCGTGGTGAACAATACGAAACTCCAAAGTCCTATAATTTAGGATATGACCATTATACATCACATGTCCACATTCTAATATACTAGGCTACAATCATCGTCCTACACCCCCTTCACTTAAATACATTCATGAGGTGAGTATTGAGGTAACACGACTTCCTTATGATAATAAATTGTCTAGTGTTCCCACTATAGAACCCTCTTTAATTGTTGATGAGTTGTCAATATTTGATGTGGTGGAGTTTGTGATTTGATCTTATAGGCTACATTTGTATATGTGTGTAAGAAGGTGAGAATTGAGGTTGAGGATTTGGATGTGTGCATTGTCCCTCTTCTTCTTTTTGATGATTTTAGGAATGAAAGTGTGGGGGTGATGCCGTTGGAGGTTTCAATTGAGAGTGGTGATTTGAGATTAAAGGATCTACTCGAGGATGAGAGTGAGATTGTTGTGAACTCGTGGAGCTATATTGATAGATAAGTGCAAGAAGGTATTGCCTTTGGAGATTCTAGTGGTTGTTGATGAGTTGAGATTAATTTCCCTTTATGAGGATGATGGAGATGCTGGTGAAAAGAAGGAGATTACTGTGGAGATTTAGATTTTTGAGCCTCTTTTACCAGCACCCGTTGATTTACTGAAATTTGAGATTGAAGTGGTGGAAGAGATAGTATTGAAGGAGTCTGATCCCCCTATCTTGTGCTTGGATAATGCTATAATTGATATTGAGAATGAGGAGATGGCTATCAATAGAATGAAAGAGTATGTCGACCCATTTTGGCAAATGAATGTTCTTATAAATTTCTTTTTTGAGAGTTTTGATTTATCCGGAGACTGTTTTATATGATTGATGGATATTTTGATATTTTTGGCGTCAAGACTCGTGCCATATCCCCATTATTTTCCAAGGTTTTCTCTTTGGTCGATTATTCTTTTTTTTTGTCCTCCAAAGCAAATGGATACCCTCATTTCTTTTATTTTATTACTCGCTTCACATGCCCACCTTAGGAAATCTTATCGCTCATTCTTGCTTTTGGAAAACACTAGGCGTGGGATAATCGTCACCTATTTTTGGATAATAAATAACATTGCTATAAATAGTTCATTGAGCTAAAGATGTTAAAAAAGAATTCCTTGGGAGGCAACCCAAGCTTTTACTTGCTTTTGAGTGTTTTGTCGTATTTGTTTTTGTTACTTTCTTGTGTTTTTGTTTTTCCTCCCACTTACCCTTTTTGTAGGTTCCTCTCACTTTCACAGCCTATTTGGACATCACCACTCAAATCTTCCGCTCAAGCACGATTTTAGGGGCATATCTCTTACCTTACTCTTTTATTATTTTTTCTTACTTTATGTAAAATGAGGGAATTACATGGTTTCAGTGTGGGGGGAGTTTGCCTTATTTTGATGTGTTTTGTGTGTTCTTGTCTGTGGTAATGAATGAGTCATAGTGTGTTGTCATTGCTTGGAGATTTAGGGAAGTGATGCGACTTGAGATGGTGGTTAGGCATCTTAGACTTTCGTTTGGATTTAATACAATTGTTGTGATTGAAGTGTAGGTTTCTTGTGAAAGTGCATGAGCCCTATGTTACCTGTATATATCTAGAGCAAAAGTTGAATGCCTTTTACTAGCCTTGTGCTCTGCTCTTTAGTATCAAGTATTTGTAATAAATTGTGAGATGTTATGTTTTATCTCTTGAGTCCTCCGTTGAGATTTATCGAAGATTATGTAAGTTGCGTGTTTCAACAAGTATCAGAGTCATAAACACTCATATGTACATTTTGTAATTCGGGCTATAAATATTTGTTCATCTAGTACTTCATCACTTGGTACAAAAAAAAAAGAAAAAAAATGAGAAAAAGAAAAAAAGAAAAAAAGAAAAGAAAATTATAAGGTGGGGGAACCCTTGTACAAATTATCGTTAGTATAACAAGTCATGCAAGTTTGAGAAACCCTTGAACAAGTTTATAATTTTCATGTATTAGTAGTACTCGAATAAAATAGGAGTATCGTGAGAATTAGGTTAGTCAGATGATAACTTATCATATTTTGAGTGTGAATAGACCTTAGCTCGTGTATGGAAGCGAGGCTTGCATGAAGCGCAACTTGTTGTATTAATTAACCCGAAGCGAGTCTAAACAGTTTATCTCAAATTATTACGGGACATTATTTGTTATGGTTGTAAGTGATGAAATGCACTAGTTCTCTTTTTATTAGTGTGTATTAGTCTTTAGTCCATTCGAGGTGTGTGTGTGTGTGTGTGTGTGTGTGGTGTTAGATTGTAGTTATATAAGTTTAGATTTAGTTTTACTTGAGGACAAGCAAAAAGTTAAGTGTGGGAGAATTGCTTTGTGCATATTTTTATGTATTTTTGTGTATTTTTACCTCTCGTTTTACGTGTTTGCTTAAGTATTTGTTGTAATTTGAGTTATTTTGCTTTATTTTGCATTTTTTGTGGTTTCTTTTATCTTTTTATTATTTTCTTTTTCGTATTTTTTAGGATTTCCATACTATTTTGTTGTTTAGGGTCAAACTTGGTTAAAGTGGGCCCAGGCCGAGGTTGGAAGATGGGCCAAGCCTGATAATTTCCATGATGAGTCAATGGTGTGAAGATCGAGAGGAAACGACGATGTCTAAAATCAAGAACACGCTAAACCATGATTAGCGTGCCACAAGGACTAGTGAACCTCTGAAAATTCAGGCCTTGCGTGCCACTCTCGGCAGCAGCGCCCATGATTAGCGCATCACCACTGCCCAAAGCTATGCACCATAACGGCCCGTCAACACCACTTAGAGCTGCACACTATGACCATAACCCATTGAAAGCTACCGTCCATCAACGCTCGCATAACCCATCACCCTTCAACAGCCCCGGAAGAAACCAGCGCAGTGAACCTGGCACCTTTGCCCAGTTGCGTGCTCATCCTCTCACAACTGCACTTCATATAGCTGCACCATTGCGTAGCCTACTGCAATCCCCACATCACTAGGCGGAATGAGCCTCTGTGCAGTCGAAGCCTTCCACAACTATCACCCATCATATTCGAACCGATGATATTGGCACCACCATCCTTAATACCGCCTATGAAACACGGTGTTTGCAAGATCAAAGTCTTGCGAGTATTCTCCCTTCCTCCCTTACGGAAGAACCCATGGTCGAAGTTATTAGTTATTCGACATCTCACGTGGTCTAGTTAGACCTCAAAGTTGCATTTAGTTACAACTCTAAATCTCAGGATTTACATCTCAAAGACGACCTGCAACTGATGAAGAAGGGATCTTGCACTTTTACCGAATATGGTCAGTAGTTCAAGTCCTTGTATGATCAATTAGTGGCAATTGGTTTCCCCATCGATAATGCTAGTAAAGCCCATTGGTCTCTTTGAGTTCTCATCTCCTCCTTCTCCAACTTCTTGATTATTACCCAGTTGGCGTTAATCCCGCTGACTACCTTTCATGAATTACTCTCCAAGGTCAAAAGTTTCTCCCTCTTTCAAGAGTCGTTGGACACCAAAGGTGCCTCTTCCTTGGCATTATATGGACAACATAATACTTCTTTTGACTCTTCTAAGTCTTTCTGCAGCCATGGTCACTGCTCTTAGCCAGATTGTAATCCCTGACTTGGTGGAATGGCGGTTGTGGGAGTCGTACTCTCCATCGACACATTTTCTGTCAAGATGGTTAATACGCTGATACTTGTGATCATTATATGTTTAACATAATGAAGCAAATTCTGTGAATTTGGTTGAGGCATTCTTTGTGGGTTATTCTCTTTCTCTTAATGATGTCTCTGACTGGTATCTTGATACCGACACTTCCACACTCATGAACCCAACATTTCCCTCACTTGACATGTCCTCTCCTTGTTGTGTCTCTGATAGGGTTATTATTTGTAATGGTGTTTCTTTTACGGATACTGGTCAATCTCATATTTTAAATAATCTTTAGTTATTTGATGTTTTGATGGTTTTGCATATTACTAAAAATCTTCTATCATTTAACAGACTTACGAATGGTTTTCTGATTGATATGTTGTTTTCTAATAAGTGATTTATAATATAGGATCAAAACACCGGCAAGCTGTTGTCGTGTGCATGACCTTATGTTTTAGAGCGAGCTTGCCCTACTTTTACTTGCTTATTTCAACATAAAAATTTACATGCTTCTTTCGAGTTATGGCATGCTCACCTCGAGCATACCCCACCTGATCTTATTTCTATATTAAATAAATTGGGAAATTCGAGAGTTTCATCTTTATTACCAAAATCTTCTTTATATATTTCTTGTCAGATAGCTAAGAGTAGTTATTTACCCTTCGTGGTTGATGAAAACGTGCAACACATGTCTTAAAATTAATTCATTGTGATTATGGGTCCTACACCCTATTCACTCTTTTTCTTATTTATGATATTATGTGATAATTGTTGATGACTTTTCTCATTTGAAATGGATGAGTTCGCTTGTCAGTAAATCTAATTTTTGGTAAATTTCGTTCAATTTACAACGTTAGTGGAAAACCAATTTGGTTGCAAAATCAAAATTCAAATTGATAAGACTTTTTCTAGGAAAACGAGATTCATCACTTGATCTATGTCTTTATATGCCATCACTCGACTCTACCACATCTCGGGTCTACATCACTTAGCACGCTAAGTTTGATGAAATGGTGTTTGTTCGTCCTTAAATTTTACCACCACAAGTGTACGGAGTTCATTCATAGTTATGGTTAAGCAAGGTCGTATTACATAGAGACAAAGTAATTAATTACCTCGATCATAGTAGTTTGATCTTATTTAAAAGTTTATATATCAATTTGGCATGATTAATATAAAAATAATCAAAGTAAATATAATAGATGTTATTAGAAATGAGGGAATTATTAATTCTTAGACAAGGTTTCGATTGATAAATCTTTTTATTTTACGATAACTAACATTTTAACTAAATTTTGAACTAATAGGAATTTGCGAAGGTAACACTTACTTCGAGTTCAGGCAGTAAAGGTGCGAAAACTAAATTACCTGGATGCACGAAATACGATGAGCTAGCCTCCCAACCGCATACATAATTTAGCTGAAAAGATCATAAGGTTATAATATCTCCCGTTATATAGATGCACATCCCGCATCGCATCTATGTCATCTATATTATTGTCTATTATTGCTTTGTCGAACTCGCATAGATTCAATATTTGAAAATAAGTGTAAGTAGTGATCAAGTACCCACACAAAATCATTAACAAGATAAAAATGAATAGATAGTAAACAATCGACAAACAAAATACTTTAATGTCATAAAAATTGGAGTCATCGATCTACTCCTATGTCCGGAATCAAATCGATTAGTTAGACATAGTTATAACAAAACTTAACACGTCTTGCATAACACATGATCAAACTTAACATAATAAAAAAGGAGAGGGAGAACTGTTTCGAGTCGTGGTGACTCGTGGAGAACTCCATCTTGTCATCTCGTGGATGGAAGGATGCCAATCCTCTGTCCTTGGAATCTAAATCTCCTCAAATATGATGTATTGTATGTATTCTAAACTCCAAAAAGTGTATCTAATATTTTCAAAAAATCCAGGGGGTGCAGGGTATTTATAGAGGTCCCAAAAGACCTAAAAATTTAGCCTTAACATTTAGTCTCTATCAGCAAACCCGACTTGTAAGTTGTGTTTCAAGTCAATTTTAACTCTAGTGTTCTGCAATTTATTGTGCATCCAACTTGTAAGTCTCGTGTCAAGTCGGGTTAGCCTCATTTTGCTTACCCGAGTTAGCCACTCGACATGTAACTCAAGTTCCAAATTGATGTGTTTCGTGCTCACTTTTATTGCTCATAACGGCTAAATTATACTTAGATAACTTCATGAAAATTGTATCTCTATCTCTTGAATTTTTGTGGCCACTTGAATCACCTCTATTGGACTCCGTATGAGAGAGTTATGGCTCAAATATGAAACAACTGCAGTATATCTTCTTCAACTTTTATTCCCGCTTCCTTAGCTTCCATTTGTGACTTCTATCATCTTTATTCCTGCATCATATATCTTTTGGTTGTATAATCTGGGATTACCAATGCTTGTGTTCTAAAAAGTCTCAAAACCCAATCATCCATCTATGAAAAACATAAAAAACACTCAAAGTGTAATATTTTCAAAGAAATACGTAAAACAAGAAAAATGACATGAAAAGCATATGCTAAGCCTATAAGATTCAATAAAATATGACCTTAAAAACACGTAACTCTTGATAAAGAGAGTGTTTCCTTTCTCTCTCTAATCACCCGCTTAATCTCCTTCGTAGCTGGGTATCTCTTATTTATTTTTTTGGAGCTGAGTACCAGTCTCGATGTCGCTCATCCTTCTATCGTGCCTACCATTGCATCAATTTCTTCCCCTTATACTGTTTTCCCATCTATTGATGTTGCGCTTCCCAATAATATGGCACTAACCTCACCTTCTCACCAGCAACGTTGCCCACTCCTGATGCATTTGGAGACCACATGGTCACGCGCTCGAAGACTAGTATTTTCAAAATGTGCCACATTGCTGACATCACCACCACTGCTCTTCACCAAGCACTTTTATCCTCTACAGAATCTCGCAGTTTGAAAATGGCAGCCAAGCATCCGCATTAGCTTGCTTACATGTATGAGGAGACGGATGTGACTTGAATAAACCTCACGTGGGACCTTGTTCCACGTTCACCTGTGGGCAATATTGTTGGTTTAAAATGGGTTTTTCATATTAAGTACTTATCGGATGGTTCTATCGATCACAAAACTCACTTGGTTGCACAGGGATTTACTCAACTCCCTTGCTTTTACTTCTCTCACATATTAATTCAGGTGGTAAAGTCCATCACCGTTCGTGTGGTTCTTAGTCTGTCCATCTTTCGACATTGGCCACTCCACCAATTGGACGTCAGAAATGTGTTTTTAGATGTTGTCTTGACCACACCAGTTTATATGGAGCTATCGAGTTATATTGATCCTTGGTTCCCTAACCATGTTTGTCCTCTTAAGAAGGTATTATATGTATTAAAGTAGGCCCCCTTGCATGGTTTTAGCAATTTAGAAATTTTCTTCTTCGTATGGGATTTGTTGGAAGTTGCGCGGACACCTCTCTTCGTTTTCACTCATGGCTCATGTATTTTATATCTCTTAGTTAAAGTGGATGATATTATTCTCACTAGAAATGACCCAAAATTTCTTTCTCAGTTTATCTCTCTCCTTCAGTTAGAGTTTTCTATTATGGATCTTGGTCATCTTAACTACTTTTTAGAGCTCAAAGTTATATAAACCACCACTGGTATTTTTCTCAATCAGGCTAAATATGCTCAAGGTAATCTTGCTTGCTCTCAGCTCCTGGACTGCAAACCTTTGGTCGTGCCTCTAGTGGTTGGACAATTCTAATGAGCGAAGTTACTTATTTTTCTAATCTGACATATTATTGTCTTTGGTTAGTGCCTTAAAATACTTAATGATGAGTCGCCCAGATCTCTCATTTGTCGTCAAATTAGTTAGTTAGTTTATATAGGCCCCTAGACTGACCACTTTCAGGCATCAAATGTATTCTTTGCTATGTCCGAAGAACTTCCAACTAGGACCTTTCCTTTACTCGTGGTCCCTCTTGTGATTTGCTTATGTAATCGAGTGGTGATTAGGCTTGTTGTCCAGAAACTTGGCATTGTACGTACGGCTTCTCGATTTTTCTTGGTGGTAACTTGGTTTCTTGGGGTTTTAAAAGAAACTGACAGCCAAACAATCTAGTTACAAATATTAGTATTATGCTCTCGCGAACGCCACTGTAAAGTCAGGTGGATGACACATCTTCTCTAGGAACTTTACAATCCTCTCACAGATATATCATATCTTCTTTGTGACAATGATTGTGTGATTTTTCTTAGCCAAAATCTGATCGCTCACAAACGTGCAAAACACGTAGGCATTGATTTTCACTTTGTGCATGAACTCATCTCGTTCATAAAGCTTCTCAGATAATTTGTTGTGTCTCCTCTTCAAGTTGCAGATTTCTTTACCAAGGGCCTCACTCGTCCTATCTTTGATCTTTTCGCTCCAAGCTTCCTGTGATCTTCATGTGATAGTGAATTGAGCTTTTTGCACTTACTTCTTTTAGAAAAGTTTATCGCAAGAGAACAGAGCAATTGTTAGTGAGAAGCTTGACTCGAGTCGTGTCTCCCGAGAAATGGCAATCAGAAATATAATGTTCATTTTTACACAATTATGTTACACATAAAATCATTTATAGAAGGTTCTGATTTTAGAAAAATAGAGAAACATAGCTACACGAATGCTTGAAGAAAGATTTAACAACATATTAAGAAACACACTAGTTAAAGTCATGACTTAAAGATGAGAAGTTTTAAAACTTGAAAGTTGGACAAAAGAGCTATAATAAGACAGAGGGAAAAAGAGCATTCAAAGTTCAAATCAAAAGTCGAAGGGGATTAGCATTGCTTAGAAACAAATAACAAAAAATTGACTAATTTGGCAAAGTCCCATTTGCCTTACCACCTACTTCCCCCATTTCTTAACAAATGACATTTTGACTTGAGATGAGAGAATTAAAAATTATGTAATATAGGGGTGTAAATGGGCCAAACAGTTCGTGAGCTATTCGCCACCCGACTCGATAAAAGCTCGCTCGAGCTCGTTTAATAAATGAGCAAACTCAAGATTCATGGTATTCGGCTCGTTAGCACGTGAGCGGGTTCGTTAGCGAGTTCTAGAATGAGTTTGTTATTAAACTCGTATAAATTAAACTAATAGTTTTGTTTTAATTATGATTTTTATACTTGTTCATATGAAAAATATAAAAATATATATAAAAATTTATCTGTTTACGTATCTTAGTAGGTGTATTAGATACTTTAAAAAATATTTTATTTTATTTTTTTAATAAAGTAAAGAATAATTTAATAAATAATTAATATCTTTTGAGCTCGTTTAGGCTCGATTAAACTCGAAAAAGCTCGCGAGCCATTGATATGTTCGTTAAAAAAAACTCGAGCTCGACCTCGATAATAAACGAGCAAGCTCAAACTCTCTAAAGCTCGACTCGGTTCGGCTCGTTTACAGCCCTAGTGTAATCTGACCAATTTCCCCCAAATAATGAATCTCTTCAATATGTATAATTATCTTTTCCACAAAAAAAACTTTTGTTTATCTCCCTCTTTCTCTCTCATTACTTACGTTTTTTTAATACTCATCTTTCATAAATATTATTGGTAAGTTAAATAATATAAAATTTATTAGGATTGTGATAGGGATAAAATAGACAGAAAAGGTGATAAATATCTTAAATAATATTTAATAAGAAAAAATATTGAGGAGACAGAACATCACTTATTAAGAAATGGAAGGAGTACTTTCTAAACTATAACAAACAAGGAAACAAGCTTAAAATTAAAGAAAGAAGATGACAATGGAAGAAATATAAAGCTTCATTAACAACATATGATAATCTCAAACTTCCTAACTACAAATTGCACAAGAGAATCAATAGTTTCAAGCATTCATACATTCCACATTACTTTTTAGGCTAACGTCATAAAAAGTAAGAAAACAAGAGAGGGTTTAGAGGTTTTTACTTAAAGAACATGAGAGAGAAAGAGGATAAGGTTTTTCTCTTTAGAGAAATGTTCTAATTACCAAAATGAAGCCTAGAAGTTCCCCCTCTTCACTTGAGAAGCATAAGAATACATATAGGAATGATTAATGGGGACAAAGCGGTAATTAGCATAAAAAAGGCCTTTTGTCGTATATTAGCCGTCGATCAGGTGTTGATCGACGGTTCAACGGTAGGAAAATGTCGTCTATCAATGGCCCATCGATGGTGTGTGTCGATCAACAGTTGCAGGGAGTCCTCGATAGATCGATCGACTCATGCTGTCGATGCGGGTAGGACAAGCACATAGATGGCCCGTCAATAGTGCATCAATTGATGGATGTGTTCTTTAGGTCCGGGTCTTGTTCTCGTCAACTCGATCCGGTCAACTCGATCCGGTCATGATCCTCAGAAACATAATAGGGTCCACTCAACTTTTCAAAAATCAAGAAAATCCAAACTAACAATATCAACAAAAATACGAGAAAAATATGAAAAATAATAAAAAGTTG
The DNA here is from genome assembly GCA_014905375.1 of Phtheirospermum japonicum. Lineage (NCBI taxonomy): Eukaryota > Viridiplantae > Streptophyta > Magnoliopsida > Lamiales > Orobanchaceae > Phtheirospermum > Phtheirospermum japonicum. The sequence goes on from BMAC01000067.1 coordinate 907,677, forward strand.
ACACGAGATACCGAAATAAAAAACAAATAAAGAGGAGACAAAACATGACTCGAACCTAACTACAACACACAAACTAAAAAATGTAAACATACGAAAACACACACAACTATGTACAAATCTGATAAGGATAATTACGAAAGAAATTATCTCATTTGTTTATTTTATTGTTTTCCTTGTTTTATGTATCTTTAGTTATATTTTCCTTATCTTACTCCATTTTAAACTCTTTATATTAGATACAAAAGAGGTTATAAATGACCGAAATTGTTTACACTAGGGATATGGATAAGTTTTCTCTCTCTACTTTTTGGAGCCTTATTCTACTTTTGAATATTATCAAATTTGGATTTTATTCTCATTCCCAATCAAGTGAGTTTTCTTTTACTTTTAATTACTTTATCATTTGAGCTTCATTGAGAGGTTAATTGTTTTCCCTCTTTGATTTTTACCTGTGTTTTATGTTTCCCCCAATTATGAGCTAATTAACTTACTCAGGTCTAGGTTTGATTGATTACATTGCACAAGCACTAGTTGGATAGTTTCTGTTTTATTTCAATTGGATTGATTGTTGACCATATATCTATATTTTTTGGTGGTAATCGATACAGGTTGGAAAAATTCTCACCGGATCGAAATCCGATTAAGGTCTAGGTATAATCCTTGAGGAATTTCTTAGTTAATTCTTCAGTTCACATTTAATTGGTTGATATGTGCTTGGGGAATTGATGATAGAAACCATAGATGGTTTTCCTAATTGATTCCAAAATATATGTTTCTCCAATTAATTATTGTTCATAAGAGAAATTGCGATATTCTTCTGAAGTCTACACTACACGTATACTTTTCATGTGACTTTCCAAACTTATGGATTTCTTGGAAAATATTATGCTTTCACTACTACACAAAAAAAGACTTTCACTCTTGTTAGGCCGGACTAACGGATCATCTGTTAGACCAAAATTTCATATCAATACATTATAGTGAAAAAATTAATATATTATAATAAAAAATCAATACATGGGTAGGAAATTTATGAAAAACTAATACTTTATAATACAAAAATCAATACATCACAGTACAAAAACTAATACATTATAATATGGCCTAACACAAGTGTTTGCCAAAAAGGATATATTAACGGGCCGACCCTATGCGAAAATCCTGCCACATCCAAAGACAAAATCTCACCGCGACATCCAAAGTCGCCGCTGCGGCAACCACCTACTGCCACCGGTGGCAGTCTTACGGCGACTAAGAGTTAAAATTAGGATTCCATATAACCCATTCTCTCTTTTCGATTATCTTTGTGCCAATTATCTTAATCTAATAAAAACTCACAACATCCACAATCAGCCCCACGCCGCCACCCACCACCACCACCACTGAGAGTCTTAAGCCTAATCCACCACCATTCACAGTGTTAAATAAGGCCAAGCCACACTACCACCGTCGTCCATCATATCTAAGGTCACGCCACCACCACCATTGAAAAAACTTAAGGTAATGCCACCACCGCACCTTCTACATCTTTAACCGCGTCCGCTCCAATCTATCCCCTCCCACCTCGCCATACCCTTTCAAGTGTCCTAATTTGCGAATTAGGTCTTGCTCAGTTAAAATTTAGATGTTTTTAAGGTGATTTGTTTTGTCTCAGTTGCAATAGATTTAATTTTTAATGTGATTAAATGGGTTTCATTTGTTTTGGATTTTTTTCTTCTTCTTTCCCCCTTGTTTTTCCCTCTGTTGTACCTTTTTTGTTTCTACTGTAGTTGGGTTCCAATTTCTGCTAGATTTTACAGGAAATACAGACACTAGATAACGAGGCTTCAATTACTTTTTTGTCATTGGTGTCATTTTTATGCAATATGTGGTGTTTAGCGTTGACCTGATAATTGATTTGTGATCAATTAAAGCATTGTGATATGGAAAGCTCTAGTAGATTGGTGGATTTTTTCATTTTATTTATTTATTTGTTAATTATTATGGATTTCGTTTGGCTTAATTGATCACTAGTGAAGATTTTGAGTTCCTGTATGAAGCTTGTTGTGGTGGTGTGAGTTTCGGGTTTACTTAGAGTAAAAAAAATGAATTTTCTTAAATTTTCTTAAATATTGAGTTCCTATATGAAGCTTGTTGTAATATGTCAATGACGTATTTGTAATTTTCAAGATAACCGGGTTTAGTTGTAAATAAGCTAAACCTCAGGGGTAGGTTCTGTAATTAACCTTGTATTTTTCCATTATTGCTATCCATTTGTTTATTGAAATTCTCTATTTTTTATTTTATGTATAAATAGAAGAAAACACCTTGGTTCTCAAGACAGACGACCGGTTGGGAAATGGAGGAGCGAACTGTGCAGAGCCAATTTTGAGCTCAAGTACAATTGCAGCTATAGTGACGTCACTGGGTGGTCCACCAGGTGCGTTGGGATTGTTCGGTTATCTGGTCCTTCGTCTGTTTCTATTGATAGGCAGGTTTTTCGACCCATGTCGAGAAAGAAGAGAAAAGGCTCTCGTTGGTAGCCTAATAGCCATTTTGTTGAGTTTGGTGTGGTTTTGGATTCAAATGGCAATGTCATTGATGAGGTACTAGTATACTGCTAATTTGTCTGGTGTCTTTTTAGTTTTTAAAATATTTTGAAATTGAACATATTGCAGCTTTTGAGATTTTGATTTGATTCCCCTATTAATGGATTATGAATTTGCATACGTTGAGGTTCAATTTATGAAACTACTTTTAGGGGATGTTTGGATTAGAATTCGTCGAGATTATGAATCTTGGTATTCAAAATCTTGGATAACGAGAGTTAACGTGAATAGTAAGAATCCGTTTTTGTTGTTGGATTTGAATTCTGTACTTTTTACTGTAGATGTCAAAGCTGTGATGTTGTATTATTATATTGTACTATTTAGTTGTATTCGTGAAATATAAATATTAATAAAAATAGAGTAATGATAATAATTTTTATAATAGATGTCAAATCATGTTATTAATTGTTGGGTGGAGATTGGAAATTTGAATCCTAGCATAAATGGGTATTGGGATTCAAAATCATTACAATAAATTGTTTTTGGTAATGCTAAAACGTGAAATGAAACTAATACTCATAAATCAACTGTGGTTGTCTTAATTTTTCCACTAGGTTTTAGCGATTCCAATGTTGAGCCCAAAATCGAATACTCGTGAGGATGTGATTGGGCTTCAGTGTCATGGCAACGAAGTTTGCTTAGATGCTGGAATGCACCGATAACTAAATATTCGCTTATATGACTTTATGTGTTGGAATGCACCGATAACTAAATATTCGCTTATATGTAATTCTGTTTTCTCCTAATACGTAGTATTCTCAGTTTAACTGAAAATGGCATTGTTTGTCAAAATCATGGAGTGTGAAAGTCATATCGTTTTTCACGGCTCATTTTGTTTTCGAGATAGAAAGATGTAATACAGCTTAGTTTTTCAAATTTGAGATAATTGTGAAGAAATTATATTACTTTTCCTTCTAATTGCACCACCTATTTATTTGGAACGGTTGAAACTACCTGTTGAAATGGATCGTTGAAGAATCAACAATCTAAAATATATTCCTTAATATCTGTTTTACATCTAAGTCCCATTCAGGTAATTGATCCTTGTTATATCGAGTTCCCAAAATCAAAATTAGTTTTTTAAACGATAGATAATTGCCTAAAGTGTTTTAGACATTTTATTTTTAAAAAAAGGTTTTACTGTTCACTTTCAAGCACCCGATATAAATGATTAAATTCATAGATGCAACCAAAAATGGAAGACAAAAAATTGTGTGCACCCACCTAACGGAGTACATTTTCTTCAATTTTTTTAGGGTTCCTTTTTTGGGTTTTTCAGTTAGTTTAGTTTTTAATTTTATTTATTTATTTATTTTAAAATATAGTTTTAGGGGACTTGCCTAACGGTTAGGCTGCAAGTGTGCCTCAAAATGATATGTTACTTAATGGTGTCTCTGTTGAATCTTTCTGGTGAATTCACTCTCCGTGCCTTTTTTAAATGGTCGTTTAGATCTTTCCCAAGCAGAGAACGTGGAAAAACTTATATCAGCTAAGTCAACAGCTGCTGCAGATGCTGCATTAGCAGGAATACAGGTGACTTTGAGCTGATTTAACATTTCATTGATTCAAGGAGTGTATTTTTGGTTTGAATCAATAACATAAGATATTCTACATTCGAGTAATGCTTATCAACCCTGAATTTCAGGGAGGCTTTTCTTCTTTGGTGAAATCATTGAGAGCTCAGTGCATTGAGTTACTTACTGAGATTGAGGCACGTCTGGATTTTGATGATGAGAAGCCGCCCCTTGACTTCAACCTAGTCACAAATAAGATACATAAGATGTTGCTAGAAGTAGGTGATGCTTTAGAAACTGCCAAATATGACAAGCTTCTGCGATCTGGAGAACAGGTAGTTTATCGAGCACTTATTTCATATAAATCTTACGTCCGCATGAATAATAATAATAATAATAATAATAATAATAATAATAATAATAATAATAATAATAATAATAATAATATAGTAGTTAATATTCTGTTTTTTTTTTCTTGTTAGTTTAACATTTTGCAATTGAAATTTATTAGGGTTTTTTAAACACCCCAATGTTTATTGTCTGTAAATATATGTTTAATGTCTGTGTGCCTCAACCTTGGTAACCCTTGTTCAGATAGCGATTGTTGGCCGACCAAATGTTGGGAAATCAAGCCTTCATAATGCATGGAGCAAAGTATGTTTCAGAAGCTTATTTATGACATTTTCTTTATCAGTGTTGTTGTTTTTGCTCCTCCAGTTTGTTATTTGTGTACAATTATTGTGATTGAGGCATCTCTTGTTTTCATTGGTACAAGTTGATAGAACCATTTGTACACTAGATCTCATAAGTTACGTTTCCTTCTACTTATTTCCCATACTTAATAAATTAGGAAAGTGAGTTACTAGAACTTGTATAATGTTTTTCAGCTTATTGTAATAATAAGTTGCTAAATAATTAAATCATATAAAATCTAGGAGCTTTTAGAAAGTTAGTAATGGTGGTTTTCTGATAAATTTTCATAATTAAGGATTTGTACAAGTAAGATCTTATTTTGAAAATAAGTTAAGGATGAAATAAATTTGAACATCTTATTTTGAGAGCTTATAAACAAATACTTAAAAATATGTTATAAGCTCTCAAGCACTTTATAAGATGATTTGAAAAGCTTATAAGTTCAAACTATAAACTTTTTAGTTGCATTGTGCTAATTTTTGCAAGGCTTGTTTTCCATGCATTTTTTGAGTTGAATATGTTAAAAGTGATGTATATGGTAATGACACCGAAAATTTGTTTCTCTGCTCTTGTTTTATAAAATACTGTATTAATAAAACATTGTTGTGTAGATGCAAAATATCATCTTCAGTTTTGTCTGTTTTGTTTCATTTCACTGCTATGGCTAATTGTGTTCGTAAAAACATTTTAGCATACAGAGTGAGAAAGCAATAGTTACCTACATTGCTGGCACAACACGTGATATAGTTGAAGCCAATATTACTGTCCGTGGAATTCATGTCAAACTTCTTGATACTGCAGGTATCAGGGACACTGATGATGTGGTGGAAAAAATTGGTGAGGCCAGAGTTTTTTTTTTCTTCTTCTTGAATTTCAGAGGTTTTTGTTGATTGAAACTTTTATAATTTTACCTAGACTGGTAAAAAGGTTGTGATATTATTTTGTTTAATTTGATGCATAAATTAATAAGGATAGCTGCAAAAATTAGCCTTGAGGTTTGACCTAAAAAAAAACAAACCTTCAAAATTACAAAAATAACCCTGCAGTTTGATTCAATGTTAAAATTAAGGGGCTAATTGTAATAGTCTTATAAATGTTAAGGGGTTTTGAAATGTCTTTTGCTCATGAGGGGGTAAATGTAAGACAATAAAATCTAGGGGGTATTTTATAATTTTGAAAGAGCTTTTTTTTTTTTCTTCTAATTAGGTCAAACCTCGAGGTAATTTATTCAGTGTTTGAACACTTTGATAATACTATTTTCTTTATTACGGTGGTACAGTTGTGATGAAAATTAGATTTTCAAATTGTTATCCAAATGCAGCATCTGAAAAACAATCTAATTGCTTTTCATACGATATTGACTAAATTTCTCTTTGAAGGTGTTGAAAGGTCTGAAGCAGTAGCGTAAGTGCTGATGCCATCGTAATGACTGTAAGTGCCGCCGAGGGGTGGACTTCAGAGGATGAGGTGATGTATGGATGTGTTTCTATCTCAATTTCCAATTTCTATTGGAAAAAGTGATAAACGAAAATTTATTGATTTTTGTGTGAAAATTGAGATTATGTTTGGATGAGTGTTTTTGTAATAAATTTTTTATTATATAATAAATGGAAAGTTGTTAGTTGTGGGGTCCATTTTTAATATTTTAATTTGAATATATAATATAATATTAATAAAGTTGTAGATGGTGGGTCCTACTAGATAGATATAATTTAAAAATAATAATATTTAAAGTAGATATTGGTGGTAGTGGTGGGTCCCACAACCTTAAAGATTAGATGTAATTGTTAAAGTTGAAATATTTTAATGTGAAAAATGAAAATTGAAAAAGGTGATTTCCAAAGAAAAATCGTAAACAAACATGATTCTAATTTTCGAAATAGTTGGAAATTGAGAAATGTGAAATGGAAACGATTCCCTACATCACCTGAGTTTCTCGAGAGAATTCAAAGCAAGAAGGTTTTGCCAACTTTTTTCCGTTAGACTTGACCGACTTTTTAATAACTATTAATTCCCGGGTGAATATGAATAGATTTGGTAATATTTTTCTTTATCCTCCACAAAGTTTGTATTTTATAAATCAGAAAGAAAAAAAAATCAAGCATTGATTCCATATATATCTTAAGTTTCTATAGTCATTAAATTTTAATTCTTGAAAAATCAGATCATTGTAGTTATATATTAAAATCAATTAAATAATAATAGCTAAGCCTTAAAATATATTACATAAATGAAAAAGAAAGAAAAAATTAATAAATGATATCAAGACTAGTAATACTTTTTAGCAAATGCAGAGAGCATCTTCATCGACCTCTCTAGTTGTTCTAGTGGTCAACAAAATAGACTCGAGATGTGACTTGGATGTGGTTAAAACTAAGTACTTTGTGTAGGTCATACGTATTTCATTTTGTTTTGATAAATTTTACCTTGTATATTTCGGGTTGAGTATGAAACATCTTTACCTTATTGGATTATGTTCTTGATTTTGTGTTCAGGTGAATTCGGTGTTGTTTGCTTATTGTTTGATTGGGTTATGTGAAATAAATCGGTTACAAATTTTCAGGTGTGAATTACCTAAAACGGCAAAATACCCCAAATTTTTTTTTAGTATTACATTGGTTATATTAAAATACCGATGCTAATTTTTTTTTCTTTTACATTGTTTCTATTAATAACCGAGTTTACATCGGGTTATTCATGTTTTTACATCGGTTTCTCTATAAACCGATGTAGTGTAGTCCAGTCTTACATCGGGTATTTCATGTTTTTACATCGAATTCTAAAGGAATCGATGTAATACAGTCCAGTCTTACATTAAAAATATATAAAAAAAACTATTTCTACGCCAAAAAAAAAAAAGGAAGAAACAAAAAAGATAAAATAAAATAATAATAATAATAAATTAGTACGCCTAGAAAAATAAATATTAAATATATTCTACATCTCTTTATTTAATTCCAGTATAATGCATTGATACGCACATTATATATCTATACGAACAAATCAGTGTCTTATGCAGAATCAAAAAACAAAAACTAATAATAAAAGTAATATTACATATACTACTAGTTAAATGTACGACGATTTTTAATAGAATTATCAGTGTCTTATAGATTTACTTTTTTATAATACATATTAAATGTGACAAGCGGGTATTGTATGTTTTATATATTTTTAAACTTAATTATAACCATAGATCTTTTAATTTAAAAAATCTAAAATTAATCTAATAGTTGTAAATGCACCCCATTAAGTGGGAAATGGTACTGTGAAGGCACCGTAGAAGTCCCAAAATTTTAATCCTCCAAGTTGGCAGCATGAGGAATCGACCCAGTGTATATTGTTTTGATTTATATTAATCAAGATTTCACATTTCAATCGATGACATATTGGGGTGGATCTAATAACTTAATAGTTTAACAATTATGTATTATTAAAAAGTAAATTTAAAAAATAAGAATTATTTCTGATCATTACATAGATATGAAATCTTAAAATCATGAATAATTTTTTTTTAAAAAATATCAAATAAATTCGTATTCTCAACCCGTGGCATACTTCACTAAAGTCTAATCATAATTCATTAATTATCATTAAATAGTTTTACATTTCATATTTAGATTAATTTTGATTTTAGTTACATAATTAGAAAACTCAAAAGATGTAATATTTTCGACCTGCCGTACTATACGGTATCTAATCACCATTTATTAGTTATTATTAGTTATTATTAAATAATTTTATACTTTAATATTTTAGATTACATTCATTAATAATTCTTACTTACATACTTAGATTTATCTTGAGTTTAGTTACATAATTAGAAAACTCAAAAAATGTAATATTTTCACCCTGCCGTACTATACGGTGTCTAATCACCATTTATTAGTTATTATTAAATAATTTTATACTTTAATATTTAAAATTATATTTATTAATAATTTTTAGTTACATACTTAGGGTATCTTGCAAATAACTCATAATTTATTTATTTAGATTTTTTGATATTTTAAAAATAAGTTTATTTTAACTCTTATTATGCACACAAAATAAATAGATTATATTCGTTTTTTTTTTGTAATTAAGATTACTTTATGTGAAATTTGTTTTTATAATTAAGACAATTAAATTTGTTTATAACCTTAATGGGAGAATGAAAGGAGAATATTAAATAAAACAAACTATAATAAATAGAATATGTTAAATAAGACAAATTATAATAAAATAAAAATATAAATAAGGCAAAATATAATGAATAGAATATATTAAATTCAGTAGATATTAAGCATGGATGACACATAAGCAACCAAACTACCATAACTTTTTTACGTGACAAATAAAGTGGGAAGCAGACAAATATTTTGTATTAATATATGGCGACTAAATTCTGTCTTAGAAAGTTTTTTTTCTTTCTTTCTTTCTTTTTTTAAATTGTTGTGGTAATAATAGTAAGATACATGATTCAATTGATATATTTGTTGACAGAGAGGTTCTCGTTCCTTTTTTATATCCCATTCTCCATTGACATGCTGCAGTTGATCTAACATTTGTAATATGGCCAAAGCATATTTTGTAATGCTTTTCTAAGTATTGTGCCTTGGACATACATAGGTATCTACACAAGAATTTTTCCAAATCATATCAAATAGTTGTTTTTATGTAATTTTATTTTCCATTTTAAGACTGGTCCATTTTCTTGCGAGTACTCTGATCCATCGTCATAAAAGGACTATATTTATAAGGAAAACACTAATAATGGAGGAAAGACGATCTTTGTCATAATGGCATTATTGTCAATCCGTGATCCGATTCATACCCGACCCAATGATATTATTGTAATTTGCCCAAATATATCAAATGCCCCCAACGTGTTCTGTCCATTTTTACGCAATTTTTCTCCAAACCCTATCACCATCATTGTTTCCCCCCAAACCCAGCTCCAACGAATTTCGGAGTTGCTATCCCGTCAGCCGTTGATTTTCGGGTAACGCTGGCCCTTACTAGTCTACGAGCGATCCCCTGCGGCGCCGGCGCTGAGGATGTACCACGAGAGAGTGGTGGATCACTACAGCGACCCTAGGAACGTCGGGTCATTCGACAAGAGCGACCCGAACGTCAGAACAGGTCTCATCGGAGCTCCGGCTCGTGGTGACGCGATGAAATTGCAAATTAAGGTTGACGAGGTGAGCGGGAAAATTGTTGATACTTGCTTTAAGACCTTCGGATGCGGTTCTGTTATAGCCTCCTCCTCCGTTGGTATGTGCTGTGACCATGAATGGGGTTTTAATGAAGGTTTATCATTATTTAACCATTATGATGTGTGTGTGTGTGTGTGATTGGATATGGTTGATTTAGAATTATCAATTTATTCGTGTTATGGTTAATTTGTGTTTGCAATGAGGTTATGAGCTGGAAGTTTTATGTAATATGTTATTTATTCACAGCATCCCTAAATTTATTTACATAGTAATTGTTAAATTAGTTAATTTATAACTCAAAATCCACAGATTATAATGTGGATTTTGCAATATATTAGCCATACACAGATTATTCACTTTGGCTTACAATCAGACACTGTAACCTCAAACATGCTGATAAACCTCTACTCAAAATGTGGCCTTGTGGATTACGCTCGCAAGGTGTTCGACGAAATGCGTCTGAGAAGTGTGGTTTCTTGGAACACTGTTATTGGCGCGCATAGTCGAAATGTAGATGGGTTAGGAGCTCTTAAACTCTTTGGTCGGGTGCTAAGAGAAGGGTTCGAGTTCACCGAGTTCGCTTTGTAGAGCGTGCTCTGTGCCTGTCTATCCAAGTGTTTGTCATTCAAGAGTAAACAATTGCATGCTTTTGCAGTCAAGACATGTATGAGTCGAACACATTTGTGGGAACCGCATTGCTCGACGTTACGCTAAGTATAATTTTGTAGATGATGCTTTATGGGTTTTTGGGTCCATGCGTGAAAGAGTGACGTAACTTGGAGTATAATTTTATCGATGATACTTCATGGGTTTTGTATTGGGTTTTGTAAAACAATGCATTGGTTTATGTACTATAATGTATTGATTTTTTGTAATAAATGTACGGTTTTTGTTATGCCATCACAAAAGTTATGAACTGTGTTTTTTTTTTTGTCTAGCAGTAAGTATTTTTTGTGCTTGTTTTATTTTTTCGGTGATTAGTAAAAATTTTAGTTCCCATTTTTTATAAATCCTTTGATAAAATATTTTGTATTGGTATTTGTAAAATAATGTATTGGTTTATGTGATATAATGTATTGAGTTTTTGTAATAAATTTACGATTTTTGTTATGTAACCACAAAAGTTATGAATTGTGATTTTTTTGTCTAGCGGTAAGTATTTTTTGTGCTTGTTTTATTTTTTTGGTGATTGGTGGAAACTTTAGTCCCCATCTTTTGTAAATCCTTTGACAAAATATTTTGTATTGATTTTTGTAAAATAATGTATTGATTTATTTGTTATAATGTATTGATAATAAATTTACAGTTTTTGTTATGCAATCAAAAAAGTTTCTCTATAATTAAGTAGTTGTTTATGTATTATAAGTTAAGATTTTATTTTTCTTTGCAATACGATGTGTTTTTGTTTTTTACGTACTGTAATATTTTTTTTTTCCGAATACACTGCAAATATATAAATCAATACGATTGAAAAGAAAAACCAATACGATTGAATAGAAAAACCAATACACTTATCAGATACAATTAGGAAATACCATAAAACATTAAGATAGAAGCAAATAAATATCACAGTATCAAAATACAAATTTCTAATCAAGTCAATGTGAGTACATCTATAATATAAATATCCAACGACTACCGTTATGCTATAATAATCGAGAATTGAGAATTTTTAGAACCAAACTCCTTTGCTTGACTTGATCTATTTGATGTGTTACTGATACTTCTTCGTCTTGCTTTTCTCAATATATGACTATTGTCTTACTTTTCCCCCTTCGTAATTGCCCTTGCAGCATCCAAAATAGAGATACATGAACTAGAAACACAGTTTCTTCTTCAGTTGAATTTGTCAGGGGCATCAATGCCTTTACAGCTTCATTATCACTCGTAAATCTATCTTCAAGTATTTTCCTTGCTTCATTACTTTTCTGAGCTTTCAAGACAAGGTCATAATACTTTCTCATGAATTCACTTTTCCAAGCAATATTAACAACATTGTCATATGACTCAAGCCATCCGTTACGTTTATCCCACAATTCCTCATTGGCAAACTTAACGTGAATTATTATCTTATCATCATTCACCCTTATTGTTGTTTTCCGAACACTAAAACCAACTTGATGTGCATGGCCACAATACAACTCATAGATGTCTTCAAAATTCTTCCTCTTTACACCAATAAGAGAACCACATAAATTTGTGGTATCACCTAAATACAAAAATGGAAATTATCAAAATATAAAATAAATATTAATCCCCAAAAAAACAAATATCATGCAATCAGAATAACAATACATCGCACCAAAAAACCAATACATCACATTCAAAAAACCAATACAATAATGGAATAATAACTCATAGTTTCAAACAAGACCCCTAATGTTTTACTGTGAATATTTCGACATAACACAACAAAAGAACCAAGTACAGTGCAGTCAGAATACCAATACATCATAGTTATAAGACTAATACATCATAGTTCTAAGACCAATACTATATTACCTTCGCCTTCAATTTCCTTCTGTAGTTTGTAAACTCCTTTAAAACCTACGAACAGTTACGAAAATTTCTATAATTAGGTCTAAACTAAGTTGATACAATTAGGTCAAAATCAAATTGATTGCTGAAGATTACCTGGTAATTGAATGTTATTCTACGACGAGGGGCTGGCGGCGGCGGCGAAGAGAAACGGCGGATGAAGATGGAGACGGAGATGCTTGATGGAGATGCAAATCCACGGTGGTTCGGAGATGGGAGATGCATCGATGGAGATAAAAATTCACGGTGGTTTGGAGATTCTTGAGATTCACCGATGGAGATGCAGGTTGTGGTTTGGAGATGGTGGTTGGAGACGCGAGATGCAGTCGCTGGGTTTGTGTCGCGGTGGGTTTCTGTTTATGTGTATTGCGTTTCTGAAATGTTCAAGAGTCCAACCCAAATATTTAACTTAATTTCATTTAAATACTCTAATTAAAATGAATTCGGATTTAACCCGGTCTAATGGGAGTGATCCGTTAATCTAGACTAACAGGAGTCCAACCCCATAATATTATACCAAAATAAAAAGCTGAATGCATGACAAAAATAACCTTATGTAATGCTGAAGTTTGCTTGATTGACTCACATTTGAAATGATCACCTCCTATTTTTACTCTCCACCTCATAAAATGGATCATTTTAAAAAATCAAACTCTCTGTACAAAACCTCATTCAATGGAGTTATCTAAAAACATGCCTAATTCCCTACAAACATATAATAACCTAGAACGCTTTATAAATTATTCTACCTAACTCCTACAATATATAGGATATTAAATTATATGTTAAAAGAAATGGTAGACTAGTGAGCTAATATAAGGGTTAGTTCGAAGAGACTTCAGGCTAAGAAACTCTATTGTCATAGTAACTATGATCCAACCTTCATTTTTCTGATTTAAATTTAAATTAAACTAGCATGCGGCCGACAACCCTTTTAACATCTCTACACTCGATGATATATATATATATATATATATATAATATATATATATATATATATATATATATATATGTGTGTGTGTGTGTGTGTGTGTGTGTGTGTGTGTGTGTGTGTGTGTGTGTGTGTGTGTGTGTGTGTGGAATTATGTGAGAATGGGTCCGTAGGTGAGAAATGAAAATAAATCCTGACCAATCATTATAATCATTTTTTCAGCAATTACCCGATGGTATTTTAGTAATTTTTGAGCATTCGGTGGCATTTTAGTAATCACGTGCCTTTCTCATTTCAGCAATTACCCACTCGTAGAGGTCGTCTTTCTCGCGTTTATCTCTATTTCTTCCACATAAGCAATCTCCATCTCCCCTGTCTTTTCAAATTACCTCCATTTTCGGATCATCCGTTTTAAAAATCCTAAAATCCTAGAGTATACGCCGTCTACAATCTCCTCTTCGTCTTCAAAATCCCGAAACCCTAGAGTATGCGCCAATCAATGGGACGAACTCCGCAGAAATCTCAACCGAAAAAGAAAATTTCGCCCAACAAGAATTCTGGTACATTTCCCTATTTTTTTTTCTCGTGAATTTGATGTTTTCAAATTTGGAATTAGTGTGTTGTTTTGCATTTAATTTTGGTATTTTTCACGTGTTTTTTATTAGGGTTTTATGTTGTTTTTAGTAGTTTTGAGTCAAGTTTTATTAGGTTATTCGTTTCTTTTCTCATTTTTATTGTTTTTCGTGTTTCTTTTTTTATTTTACTTAATTTGGTTAAATGGGTTCAATTAATTTGAGGTTTGGTGTAATTCTTGGGTTTTCATTTTCAAAACTCTCAGTTCATGGGTGGCTCAATGATTTGAATTCAAGCCAAGGCATTGAGGCTCAAAACTCAAACCAAGTCGTGCCAAAATCTGTGTCAAGAGCAAACTCCTAAATGGCCAAACATTTTGAAATGATAATCAAGCCTTGCCAAGACAAGCCAAGACCGACGCCAAGGTAGGGGCGCACGCCTACCTGCATGCCAATGCAGGCCAGCGCCTTTCCAACTCCCGCCCCAGCGCCTTGCCAACTCCCGCGTCAGCGCCTCGCCAACTCCCGCGCCAAGAGCCTCGCCAGCGCTTGCCAACCCCTGCGCCAACCTCCACGCACGCCTGCGCCAGCGCGCCAAAGCTGCCTACAGCCCGCGCCCAAGTGCGCCCAACCTCGAGCCACCTCGAGCCAAACCATGCCAAAAGCTTAGCCAAGTGGCTAGAAAGGTGCAATTTCGGGTCAAACCTTGGTCAAACCCGAGAAATCAATCCTTTAAGGCTAATTTGACCCCTTTACCCTTAATTTAACCTAGTATAAATAGATAAATTTCTCATTAGAAAAAAAATCATCTCTCATTCTCCCAACTCTTGCATGGGTTTGGGATTAATTTTCTCTCTCTAGTTCTTAGATTTAATTTCAAGCTTTTCCTTGGGTTTGTAAGCTAAAGAAGAATTCAAGTCATCACTTGGATTTTAATTTGGATTGCAACTTCATTCAAGTTTTTGTTTCCCCTTTTCAAATCAAGTAAGTTTTTTCTTAATTTCTCTCATTGTTCTTCAATTTCAAGCTTGTTCTTCAATTTATGCATTTTGCCTTAGCTCTTATATTTATTGTTAGATTTCGTGTTTTGGCTATGGAATCTAGGTGAGTGACACACCAAGATCATAGATCGGGTCCTTGATCGTTTTTATTTTGAGTATTTCATATGCTTTATTTTGGTTTTTATTTTCATGCATGGGTTTATGTTGAATCTTAGATCTACTCTTCGTTTCTAGTTATTTTTCGAAAAAATTTAAACTTTAACGTCAACTTTTATTGCTCTTTCTATTGGTGATTTCGATTTTCGTTGATTTTCTTTATTTAGATTTTTATGATAACGCATACGTAGTTGTACTTTAGGTTTTCATGCTTGTACCTTGTTGTTTCCTTGCTTTTTATTGCTTGTTTTGATTATTTCTTTCAATTTCAATAAAGCACACGCTCGAGGCATCCAAAATACTTGCATTTAATTTTCATAGTTATTCATAGTCTTAGTTTATCTCCATAGTTTCTCATTTATTTTTATTTATTTCCATTTATTTTCGTTTTCCTTCAATTTCGCAAAGCTAAAAATACATTGATCCCTACAATCAATCGAATTCTGATAATACCAAGCCATGAACCCCTTTTATTACTCACCACCACTAAGAATCCACATAACAAAATGGCGCCGTTGCGACTCGGCTTAGTTAAGGTTTTCGATTTGCTTGTAGTTTCTTTGTGTTTCTAGCTTTCTTTTGTATTTGGCGTTTTTATTGAGTGTATGCAAGGTTGTCGAACCCTTGGGAATGATTTGGATCCTTATATTTCGATCCCCAAGAGATTAAGGCATTTACGGCGTCCCTTGGCTATTACCTAAGACATGGCACATAATCTTCTAAACACCGGCCCGTTTCTCAATCCCAACGAGAAGTCTCCAAGGGCCCGTGCTCCTCATAGCTCTATTGATCCCGAGCCCATTGTTCATGTTGAGCCATCCTCCCCGATCGACAATCCTGGGCCTTCAAATACCAACCCAACGAGCCCTCCCGACCACTCTCTAAGAAGTCAAGGGAGTGGTTTCACCTCTCATGGACACACCATGGGCCTACACCAAGGTACCGCACCTCTCCCTCATCCCTATAATGCTTTTAATTCCAATACTTATGGCAATGAAGTTTACATTCCCAACATGGGAGGGTATGGTGCAAACCATGTTGGGGATGGGATGAGTTTTAATGGTTTTGGCAACGTGGGAGGGCATGGTGCAAAACATATTGCCAACAGTGTTAATGGCAATGGTCAACCCAACGTGGGAGGGCATGGTGGAAACCATGTTGGATTTGGTGGCTTTGTGGGTATGAATGGCTCATATGGAGGTTATGGTGCTCCCAATCCATTTCCGAATATGTAAACTCCAGATTTCGGTTCACATGGAGGTTATGGTGGTCTCAATCCCTTTCCGAACATGCAAAGTCCAATTCCCGGCCCGCATGGAGTTCCTCCCCCTTACAACTTCAATCATGCTCCGAATGTGAATCTGTATGGTAATGGTGGTGGTCCGGGTTATGGAGGTGGCTATAATAATGTTCATGAGGCCACTCCAGATCCGTATGCTTTGTTTGGGGGTATGAGTCCTAATGCCCAAAATGCCCCTCCCGACCTCGCTATGAAAGAGGTTAGCAAAGCCTTTGTGGGGGTGACTATTTCGTCTTGTGTATCTCTTCCTCCCGAGGTTATGGAAATTGATATCTGTTCGCTTGATTTCGCTCGGCTTCCGACTTTTCATGGGTTTGCTAAAGAAGATCCTCTCCAACTCCTATGATAATTTTTATGGCAAGTCTTGAGTTTCCACCGCCCGAATATGATGAGTTTAGAGCATCTTCAACTCTATTGTTTTTCGTATGCTCTCCAAGATAAGGCATTGCCATGGTTTATGAGTATCCCCTTCAATCCTATTCATACATGGGATGAGCTCTTGGCAACATTCTTGGATCATTACTATTCCGCTGAAAAGACGGACGAGTTGAGGATCAAGATTATTTTGTTTACACAAATGAAAAATGAGCCATTTCACTCCGCTTGGGCTCGTTTCCAAGATCTTCTCACGAGTTGTCCACATCATCGTATGGCGAGGGATCTTTTAATTCAAACTTTCTATGAAGTGTTGGACCCACATTTCTAATATATGGTGGATACTTTGGCGGGAGGTAATATGAATGAACAACCTCCTCAAGTGGATCACAAGGTTTTCACCACTCTCGCCAAAAACCCTCAACAAAAGTCTTCTCGGTCATTGTATTCTAATGCCAATGAAGTGAGTGAATCTTCTTCCCCTAAGGAGCTTGAGTTGGAAAAGAAAATAGCGGCTATGGCGGCTTAAATTTCTAAATTGTCTAACACAAGCCCGGATCTCCCGTGTGCATCGTGTGGAATAGTTGGTCATGATACCTTGTATTGTCCATCAAATCCCTCTTTCTATATGCCGATACCTCAATTGGAGGATGTGTGTGGGATTCAAGGGTATCAAGAGGGACCCGGTGTTGCTAAGATGCCTTTTGCTCATCCGCCGAATTATAATCCTCCGTATCATCCTAGCAACCGCATGCACCCGAATTTTAGCTATGCTAATAAAAATGCGGGTGTAAATCCTCTCGTGGGTCCGTCTCGTCCGCCTATTCCGATGAATGATCCTACTCCACCTTCCGACCCAAATCTCTTACTCATTATGCAACAAATGCAATCATTTCCATTTTGTTGGCTTCGTTCGATGCTAAGTTCAATGCTCTTGAGGTTACGACAAACGGTTTAAACACTAAGATGGGGCAATTGGAAAGTGACGTGAATATGCTAAAGCAAGATAATGAGAAAGGAAAATTTCCAAGATAACCTTCGCAAGCTCATGCGGTCACAGTCCTTGGAAGTGGTGGGGTGGTCGATAATAAGGTTATCCTGCCGTCTGAGGAGGAGGTGGTTTCTATCCCGAGTGTTTTTCCTCTTCCCGATTCCATGCCCGTGGGTCCCACCTTGGACAAGGAACTCCCCGATAGCCTACACAAGTCTTTGAATCTCTACAAGGCACAAATTTCTAAGGCTCCCATGTCCTATCCATCCCGGCTACAAGTTTCTACGAACGATGAACAATTTCAAAAGCTCCATGATTTATTGTCCGACGTACTAGTCGCCTTCCGGAATTTGTCCGCTTACTCTAAGTTCTTCAAAGATCTTTCTTCCAAAAAGCTTGAGAGCTCTATGAATGAGATAGTCTATCCATCTAAGGTGGCAAGTGTGGTTTGTGACCCTTCTCTGATGGTTCTTAAGAAAGCCGATCCTGGATCGTTTTGTATTGATATCACATTAGGGAATGGTGAAGTCACTACGGGCATGCTTGATTCCGAGGCGGGTGTTAATTTGATGCCGTTTTCGATATACAAACAATTGGGACTTCCTCCCTTACAAGAGATGCGCATTTGCTTACAATTGGTCGATTGGTCAATTAGACACCCAAAGAGGGTGGTCAAGGATTCTCTTGTACAAGTCGGGGAGATTGTGGTTCTGGTAGATTTCGTAGTTTTGGATGTTGGCACGGTGAAGAACGATGGCACCGAACACATTATCTTTCTAGGGCGCTCATTTATGGCTACAACTCAATGCTTGATTGACGTTGAGAAGAAAAATCTTACTTTGTCCGTAGTGGGTAAATCGGTGACGTTTTCTATGTCTAACTTATCCTCTATTCCATCAAGCATCTTTTATGCGGATTACTTATATATTGACGTGATTCAAGAGCTGGATGACCATAATTTTATGGAGGACGAGAGCAATGAGAAGGAGTTTGACCCGGGAGCTTGTGTTGAAAGTCATTATGAGGGAAATGAGACCCGTGCTCATAATGCCAATTCCATTGTGTTTCAATGTGCCTAAGGATTGTGTGAGAAGGAGTGTATATGTGTCGTTGAGGGTAACGATGAACTTTTAGAGGAGGAGGTGGAGATTATTGATGATAGGATTGAAAAGCTTGAAGATTATCTTGAGGGGATTGGTGAATTGCTCGAATTAGTCCTTAATGAGGTCGAGAGGAGGCACAAGCGCGAGTTTAAGCCTCTCCCGTCTCACCTCAAGTATGTCAATTTGGAAGAAGAGGAAAGCGAACCGGTTATTAACTTTGCCAATTTAAATCGAGACAGAGAGGAGACGTTGACCGAAGTGCTCAAAGCTCGTAAGTGTGCTATTGGTTGGAGTCTTGAAGATAGGGGGCCATATGTAATTGGAGAAGTCAATCCGAATGGGGCGGTGACCTTGATCGATACTAAACACAAGAACGAGTCCAAGTCAACGTCTATCGGGTCAAGTCTTGTCGTGACGGTTTTCTCTTTCTACCATGAGCAAGAAGGGAGTTCATCAAACTAATGACTTAAAAGAAGCGCTTATTAGGAGGCAACCCATGTTCTTTTCATTTATTTTTACATTTCTTTCTTTCCTTGCTTTCTTAATATAAAAATCCAAAAACATTCAAAAAATCGAAAAATTAAAAAATTGTGTTATCTTTTGGTTCTTTTTAGCCCTTGGTTTTGTTTTGTTTTAAGTCATTTGCATATTCTTTTTTGTTTTTGAATTTGTGCGATTTTTTTTATAGTGTTTGGTTTTCCGACTCCAACCTTGGTCGATTTGATAAGTTGGTAGCATTCATGGAGTTGGGAGAAACAAGCCATGCTCGATTTTCACTTGGGTTGCTTGGATGCTTGAGTGGACCCCACCGAGCTCGACCCAAACTCGCTCGGTTAAGGAAGCTTCTATCTCACCCTCCTTTTACTTGATTTTCATTAAAACGCAATAAGGGCATTGCATGGTCTAAGTGTGAGGTGGGTAAGTGGTTAGGGTCCGGGTTTTACAAAGCATGATTTGTCTTTCTTAACTCGAGCCTTGGCTAAAGGACGCATTCTTGGCAAAGTGACGCTTACTAATTGCGCATTTATATGGTTGAGTCGTTTTTGTGTGTTATTATATTGTTGAGCAATCACCACATGCTTCGAAGTTTGAATAGTTTACTTGTCGGGTTTTTACATGTTTATGCCCTCTTGTGTAAGGAGTTGAATTTTTGTGCTTTGTCCAAAACCTGCATATATATATATATATATATATATATATATATATATATATTCGACATTCACTCGTGAAAAGATTGCAAAGCTCTAAAAGCTCTTTTGATTTTGTTTTCCAAAACCCGGTGCAAACTAGTGAGTAGTCTTGTGTGAATTATCAGTTTTGCTTGCATTTTTATGGAAATTGCATTGAGGAGGCTTGATTTTGCTCGTACATGATTGAGTTTGGAAACGACCTCGAGGCACATATACCACCCTTATTCCGGCCATATTCAAATATATAACCTACTTAAAAATTCCAAATGAGTCCCCTTGAGCCTATGCCCCATTTCTTGTTAGTAGAGCTCGATTTTAGCTCTTATATCTTCATAAATTGTGAGGTGAGAGTGTATGTTGTGAGTTGACTAGAAATGTGTGGGAAATCAATTGTGGGTTTTGGGTTATATATATATATATATATATTATATATATAATATATATATATAAAGCGTGCGTTCGAGCGAAAAGCCTAATGATTAAAATGCTAAGTTTTGCAAAAGTAGCGAATTCAAAAAGCTTCTAAGTGTTGTGAAATAAAAGTCAGAAAAGTGTGAGTGTACGAAAGGGTTTCGAATGAAAGTTTGGTAATTTGGGAAGGGTGAAGCGATTTTAAGCTTTGGGTTCTAGAAGTTAGGATTTCGTGTGTTATTGATCACATTTGATCGTGAGTTAGCCACTATATCCAAATATTCCATACCTTACCAAAGAGCCAACTTACAACCCAAAATAAAGACCTCTTTAGATCCTTGATTGGTCATGTACAATGGGCGATTTTGAGTTTCTAATTTGTGAAATCTTGACAAGGTGCATGCATTGTCCGACTTGAGCGTATACACGTCCCATATAAAACACACTTGAGTGAATTGAGCGAACATCCTCAAAATTCCATTTGTGAGGAAGTCATCGATTTGGTTTTCATTTGAGAAAGAGTAATACGAGCAATGCTTGGCGATAACGAGTTTATGTTGATACTTTTACCATATTAATTAGGATAAGCAAAAGGATTATTCTTTTTTACATAATATTCATTGCATGTACATTCTCGGTTCTTTTCGTTGTTCGAGGACGAACAAATCGATAAATGTGAGGTGGTTATTTTGCATGTAATTGTGGTGTTTTTCTCGTGTTTTTAATTAGGGTTTTATTTTGTTTTTGGTAGTTTTGAGTCAAGTTTTGTTAGGTTATTCGTTTCTTTCCTCATTTTTGTTGTTTTTGGTGTTTCCTTTTGATTTTATACTTAATTTGGTTAAATGGGTTCAATTAATTTGAGGTTTGGTGTAATTCTTGGGTTTTCATGTTCAAAGTTCTCAGTTCATAGGTGGCTCAATGATTTGAATTCAATCCAAGGCATTGAGGCTAAAAACTCAAGCCAAGTTGTGCCAAGACGTGCCAAAATCTGTGTCAAGAGCAAGCTCCTAAATGGCCAAACATTCTGGAATAATAACCAAGCCTTGCCAAGGCATGGTCCACGATGGCGCACGCCTACCCACATGCCAAGGCAGGCTAGTGCCTTGCCAACTCCCACACGCTGGCGCATGCCTACCCGCATGCCAAGGCAGGCCAGCGCTTTGCCAACTCCCGCGCCAGCGCCTTGCCAACTCCCACGTCAGCGCCTCGCCAACTCCCGCGCCAAGAGCCTTGCACGCACCCGTGCCAAGATCCTCGCCAGCACTTGCCAACCCCTGCGCCAACCTCCACGCGCGCCTGCGCCAGCTCGCTAAAGCTGCCGATAGCCCGTGGACACGCGCACCCAACCTCGAGCCACCTTGATCCACCTCGAGCCAAACCGTGCCAAAAGCTTAGCCAAGTGGCTAGCAAGGTGCAATTTTGGGTCAAACCTTGGTTAAACCCGGGAAATCAAGCCTTTAAGGCTAATTTGACCCCTTTACCCTTAATTTAACCTAGTATAAATAGATAGATTTCTCATTAGAAAAAAAAATCATCTCTCATTCTCCCAACTCTTGCATGGGTTTTGGTATTAATTCTCTCTCTCTAGTTCTTTAATTTAATTTCAAGCTTTTCTTTGGGTTTGTAAGCTCAAGAAGAATTCAAGTCATCACTTGGATTTTAATTTGGATTGCAATTTCATTCAAGTTTTTGTTTCCCCTTTTCAATTCAAGTAAGTTTTTTCTTAATTTCTCTCATTGTTCTTCAATTTCAAGCCTGTTCTTCAATTTATGCATTTTTCCTTAGCTCTTAGATTTGTTGTTAGATTTCGTGATTTGGCTATGGAATCTAGATGATTTTGGGATTTGCCGACGGATATTAGGCCCGTTGAAGTGAGTTATTTTAGTGGTGGTGAGAGAAGGGGTTCACGTGGCTTGGTATTATCGGAATTCAAGTGATTGCATGAATCAATGATTTTTTAGCTTATAAAACTAAAAGAGAAATGAAAGTAAAGCAAGTATTTCGAATGCCTCATGCGTTTGCCATATTGAAATTGCAAGTAATAATCAAAATAAGTAATAAAAAGTAAAGAACAATAAAGTACAAGCAACGAAACCTAAGGTACAACTATGCATGCATGATCATGAAATCTAAATAATGCGAATCAACGAAAATCGAAAGCACCATTGTAAAGAGCAACAAAAGTAGACGTGAAAGTTAAAATCTTTATGAAAAATAACTAGAAACAATGTGTAGATCTAGGAATCAAAATTAAACCATGCATGAAAATAAAAACCAAAATAAGTCATAAGAAATACTTAAAATAAAAACGATCAAGGACCCGATCTATGATCAAGGTGTGTCACTCACCTAGATTCCATAAACTAAATCATAAATCTAACAACAAATCTAAGAGCTAAGACAAAAGGCATAAATTGAAGAACAAGGAAGAAATTAAGAAAAGCTTACTTGAATTGAGAAAAGGAATCACAAACTTGATGAAATTACTATCTGAATTGAATCCAAGTGATGGCTTGAATCCTTCTTGAGCTAAAAAACCTAAGGAAAAACTTGAAAATAAAATCTAAAAGCTGGAGAGGGTTTAGCCCTGCAGGAGTTGGGAGAATGAGTGATATAAGAGATAATGAGAGGTTTTCATCTTACAACTATTTATACTAGGTCCAATTGGGGGTAAATGGGTCAAATAGGCCATAAAAGCTTGGATTTCCCATGTTTGATCGAGGTTGACCCGAAATGACCTTGCTAGGCACTTGGCTCGAAGTTTGGCATGTCATGGCGCATGTTGGTGCGCGACTGACATGGGCACAGGATTGCGGTGTGCGTTGGATTGTCTTGGGGCAACGTGCTTTGGCGTGGTGTTGTGGGTGGGGCTTGGCGTGGGCGTGAGTTTTGGCGCACGGGCGCAAGCATCTCTTGGCAAGCATCACTTGGCACAGGTTGGCAAAGCGCGGCGTGCAGCAGGGATGCGCGGGCGTAGACAGGCATTGGCAGGACGCTAGCGAGGCTTGGCATGCGGCGCGCAGGGGAGCTTGGCATGCGGCACGCGGGGGAGCTTGGCGTCGAGCGCTGGCGAGCTTGGCATGCGGCGTGCATAGCAAGTGCGCGGGCGCAGGCTGGCGAGCGGGCGATGGCGAGGTTGGTTGTGTGGGCGTGTGTGCAGGCTAACCATAGCGCGCGACATCTTGCGCCAAGGTCCGTTTGGCGAGTCTTGGAACGGCTCGGCACGTCTTGGCGACCATTCTAGAATGTTTTGACATTTTGGAGCTAGTTCGTGGCGCGGGTCTTGGGCCTCAATTCCTTGGCTTAAATTTAGGCACATCCTGGCAAGGATTTAATTCATTAAGCCACCTTTAAAATAAGAATTTTGAACATAAAAACTCAAGAATCACACAAACATCACCAACAACGTACTCATAAGGCTCAAAACAATAAAACAAGAAAACAACCTAATAACCTAACGAAACTCGACTCAAAACCACTATAAACAACACTAAACCCTAATTAAAAAACCGAGAAAAACACCACAATTACATGAAAAACAACCACCCCACACTTATTGGTTTGTTCGTCCTCGAACAACAAACAGAATAGAGAATGTACATGCAATGAACATTATGAAAAAAGAATAATCCTTGTGCTTATCCATATTAGAATGATCAAAGTATCAACATAAACTCGTTATCGCCAAGCATTGCTCGTATTACTCTTTCTCAAATGAAAACCAACTCGATGACTTCCTCGCAAATGAAGTTTTGAGGGTGTTCACTCAATTCACTCAAGTGTTTTTTATATATATGGGACGTGTATACGCTCAAATCGGACAATGCATGCACCTTGTCAAGATTTCACAAATTAGAAACTCAAAATCACCCATTGTACATGACCAAACAAGAATTGAAAGAGGTCTTTATTTCGGATTGTAATGTTGTCTCTTTGGTAAGGTATGGAATATATGGATATATTGGCTAACACACGATCAAACGTGATCAATAACGCACGAGGCCCGAACTTCTAGAACTCGAAGCTTATGATCGCTTCACCCTTCCCAAATTACCTAACTTTCATTCAAAACTCTTTCATACACCCATACTTTTTTTCGACATTTATTTCACAACACTTAGAAGCTTTTTGAATTCGCTTCTTTTTACTAAACTCAGCCTTTTTAAACATTTGTCTTTATACTTAAACGCACGCTTTATCACTTTTCGTGATTTGTGTTTGAGTATGTTTTTTTTTTCTTGTTATTCTTAGAATAAGAAACTCAAAATCTAAAACCCACAATTGATTTCCCACACATTCCTATCCAACTAACAACATACACTCTCATCTCACAATATATGAAGATTTAAGAGCTAAAATCGATTTCGGCTAACAAGAAACGGGGTATAGGCTCAAGGGGGCTCATTTGGGATATTTAAGTAGCTTATATATTTGGATATGGCCGGAATAAAGGTGATATATGTGCCTCGAGGTCATTTCCAAGTTCAATCAGAGCAAAATCAAGCCACCTCAATGGTATCTCCATATAAATGCAAGCAAAACCAATAATTCACACAAGGCTACTCACTAGTTTGCATCGGGTTTCGGAAGACAAAGTTAAAAGAGCTTTTAGAGCTTTACAATCTTTTCATGAGTAAATATTGAGTATATATATATATATATATATATATAGTCGGGTTTTGGACGAAGCACAAAAATCCAACTCCTTACATAAGACGGCATATACATGTAAAAACCCGACAAGTAAATTATTCAAACTTCTAAGCATGTGGTGATTGCTCAACAATGTAATAAACTCACACAAGACACAAAAATGACTCAACCATATAAATGCGCAATTAGTAAGCGTCACTTCGCCAAGAATTGAGTTAATAAAGACAAATCATGCTTAGTAAAACCCGGACCCTAAACACCTACCCAACCCACACTTAAACCATGCAATACCCTCATTGCATTTTAATGAAAAACAGGTAAAAGGAGGGTGAGATAGAAGCTTCCTTAACTGAGCAAGTTTTGAGTCGAGCTCGGTGGGGTCCACTTAAGCATCCAAGCAATCCACGTGAAACCAAGCAAGGCTTGTTTCTCCCGTCTCTATGAACGATACTAACTTATCAAATCGACCAAAGTTGGAGTCGAAAAACAAAACATTATAAAAGAAAGTCACACAAAATCAGAAACACAAGAAAATAAAAGAAATAAAAGAAAGTAAGAAAGAAAGAAACTTAAAAATAAAAAAAATAAAGAAAAGAACATGGGTTACCTCCCAAGAAGCGCTTATTTAACGTCATTAGCTTGACGAACTCCCTTCTTGATCATGGTGAAGTTGAGACGGGGGATCCACTAAAGCAGAACCTCCTTGGCGGGTGGAAAGAGAAAACCGTGGCAATAAGGATTGACCCGATGGACATTGACTTGGAATCGTTCTTGAGTCTTAGGGTCGATTAAGGTCACCGCCCCACTTGGATTGACTTCTTCAACTTGATCCCCCTTTTCCACGAAGATAACGATTTCTTTGCCACCCTCGTTATTATCATTATTAGCAACTTGGTCATCTACTTGGCCGCATTCATACCCATCCCCTCCTTCAATATTTTCAACTTTGTTCACACTCCCATGTCCCATATCAAACCCATCGTCTCGGTGCAAATCATCAACTCGCCTCTCATCGACTGGAGCCTCAACTCCCGATTCTTCATTATCATCAACCACGTCTTTATTCATACATATGCAAGTCATGAGCAAGTTTTTCAAAGTCTTAAACTCTTTGTGAGTTTCCTTTCGATGTTGAGATTGTCGTTCTTGCAAAAATTTTGTTGCCTCAAAGTCTCGATCAAGACGATCAATGACCATAGCTTGGAACTCCCTATTCACTTCATCTCTACGATCACTCGCCCATCCTTACAAAGGGGTATTGGGGTCCGTGGGCAAATCCCCGGCTTGAATTTTAGAAGGCCCCTCGATGGGTTCAACTTCCAACCTATCATCAATAATCTCCACCTCCCCCTCTAAAATTCCATCGTTGCCCTCAACGACACATATACAGTCCCTCTCAAACATTCCTTTGGCACATTGAAACACAATTAAATCATCATTACGAACAAGGGCCTCATTTCTCTCACAACAACCTTCAACACAACTCCTGGGCCAAACTCCTCCTCATTGCTCGCTTCCTCCATATAAACTTGTTCAACCAACTCTTAAGTCACGTCAACATGTAAACAATCCGCATAATAGATGCTTGATGTAATAGATGTCAAGTTAGACATAAAAAATGTGACCGATTCACCCGCTACGGACAAAGTAAATTCTTCTTCCCAACGTCTATCAAACATTGAGTTGTAGCCATAAATGGGCGGCCCAGCAAGATAGTATGTTCGGAGCCATCAGTCTTCACCATGCCAACATCCAAAACCAAGAAATCTACTAGAACCACAATCCCTCCAACTTGTACAAGAACATCCTTGACCATCCCCTTTGGGTATCTAATTGACCGATCGGCCAATTGTAAGCAAATGCGTGTCTCTTGTAAAGGAGCAAGTTCCAATTGTTTGTAATTAAAAAATAGCATCAAATTAACAACCACCCCGGAATCAAGCATGTCATTAGTGACCTTTCCATTCCTAAGTGTGATATCAATACAAAAACGAGCCGGGATCCGCCTTCTTAAGAGCCAAGAGAGAAAGGTCACAAACCACACTTGCCTCCTTATATATATAAACTCTCTAAATCATAGCGCTCTCAAGCTTTTTAGAGGAAAAATCCTTGAAAAACTTGGAATAAGCGGGCATATTCTGGATGGCATCTAACAAGGGAAGAGTGATGTTTACGTTGGAAAACAAATCATAGAGCTTTTGAAATTTTTCATCCTTCTTAGCATTTTGTAGCCGGTATGGATAGGGCATCAGGGCCTTAGAGGTTGGTGCCTTGTAGGGTTTCGAAGACTTGCGTAGGCCATCGGGAGGTTCCTTTGCCAAAGTACGACCCACGGGAGTAGAATCGGAAGGAGTAAGAACATTCAGAATAAAAACTACCTCCTCCTCAGACGGTGTGATACCCTTATTATCAACCACCCTACCACATCTCAATAGCTTATTTTAGCATATTCACATCACTTTCTAATTACCCCATTTTAGTGTTTAACCCATTTGTTGTAGCCTCAAGAGCATTGAACCTAGCATCGAACGAAGCCAACGTAATGGAATATGATTGCATTTGTTGCATAATGACCAAAAGATTCGGATTGGAAGGTAGAGTAGGAGCATTTACCAGAATAGGCGGACGAGATGGACCCGCATGAGGATTAACACTCGCATTTGTATTGGCATAACTAAAACTCGGATGCATGCGGTTGCTAGGATGATAAGGAGGATTTTGATTTAGTGGACGAGTAAAAGATGTCCTAGCAAGATTGGGTCCCGTTTGATACCCTTGAACCCCACACACTTCCTCCGATTGAGGCATCGACATATAGAAAGAGGGATTTGACGGACAAGACGTGGTATCATGACCAAATATTCCATACGACGCACACGGAGGATCCGGTCTTAGGATAGACAACTTAGAAACTTGAGCCTCCATAACCGCTATTTCCTTTTCCAACTCAAGCTTCCGAGGGGAAGAAGCTTCACTCACTTCATTAACACAAGAATACATCTCTTGAGAAGATTTTTTTGAGAGTTTCGGCTAAGTGGTGAAAATCTTGTGACCCACTTGAGGAGGTTGATCCTTCATATTTCCCCCCACCGACATGTCCACCATATATTGGAAATGTGGGTCCAACGCCTCTTAGAATGTTTGGATTAATATCTCTTTTTCCATACGATGATGTGCACAACTCGCGAGATGATATTGGAAACAAGCCCAAGCCGAGTGAAATGGCTTATTTTTCATTTGTTTAAATGAGATAATCTTGATATTCGACTCGGACGTCTTTTCATCGGAATAAAAATGATCCTCTTTAACAACCCATGAAATATCGGAAGCCGAGCAAAATCGAGCGATCATATATCAATATACATAACCTTGGGAGGAAGGGATACGCAAGATGAAATAGTCGCCCCCACAAAGGCTTTACTAACCTCTCTCATAGCGAAGATGGGAGGAGTATTTTGGGAATTGGGGATCACATCTCCAAACAATGCAAATGGATCGGGAGTCCCTCTTGAACATTATTGTTGGCACCTCCATAAACTGGACCTCCACCATTTCCATTAAGATTTCATTCAGATCATGATTGAAAATATAAGCATGAGGACCTCCATACGGGCCGGGATTCGGATTTTGGCCACCAACATTCCCATTCGGACCAACAAAACCTCCATTATACAAATTCAAACACTGATTGGGAACACCATAACCTCCAAACGGACCATTCGTGCCCATAAAGCACCTATACCCAACATGGTTTTCACCATACCCTCCCATGATGGGTTCGTTGTCGTTTCCACCATTGGCAACATGGTTTGCACCATGCCCTCCCACGTTGTCAAAACCACCACCATTCATCCCATTCCCAACATGGTTTGCACCATACCCTCCCATGTTAGGAATGTAACCCCCATTACCATAAGTATTGGAAATGAAAGCATTAGAGGAGTTGGGAAGAGGTGCGGTACCTTGGTGTAGGCCCATGGCGTGTCCATGAGTGGAAAAACCACTCCCTTGATTTCCTAAAACATGGTCGTGAGGGCCCGTTGGATTGGAACTTGAAAGCTCGGGCTTTTCAATTGGTGTGGATGGCTCGACAAGAACTACGAGCTCGAAAGTAATAGAGCTTTGAGGATCATGGGCCCGTGGAGACTTCCCGTTGGGATTGAGAAATGGCCCGATGTTGGGAATATTATTTGCCATGTCTTGATTAGTAGCAAGAGGACGTCTTAAATGCCTTAATCGCTCGGGATTCGAAATGTAAGGAGCCAAGTCATTTCCAAGAGTTTTACATACATGCATACACTCAAGAAAAACGTCAAATACAAAAGAAAGCTAAAAAATCAATGAAAATACAAGCAAATCAAAAACCTTAACCAAGCCAAGTCGCAACGGCGCCATTTTAAAGTAAAAAATCTTAATGGTGTAGTATTATAAGAGGTTCATGTGGCTTGGTATATAGGAGGTTCATGTGGCTTCATGAAAGTAAAGAAAGTATTTCGAATGCCTCATGCATTTGCCATATTGAAATTGCGAGCAATAATCAAAATAAGCAATAAAAAGCAAAGAAACAACAAAGTACAATCAAAGAAACCTAAGGTACAACTATGCATGCATGATCATGAAATCTAAATAATGTGAATCAACAAAAATCGAAAGTACCATTAGAAAGAGCAACGAAAGTTGACATGAAAGTTAAAATCTTTATGAAAAATAACTAGAAACAATGAGTAGATCTAGGAATCGAAATTAAACCATGCATGAAAATAAAAACCAAAATAAAGCATAAGAAATACTTAAAATAAAAACGATCAAGGACCCGATCTATGATCAAGGTGTGTTACTCACCTAGATTTCATAAACCAAATAACAAATCTAACAACAAATCTAAGAGCTAAGACAAAATGCATAAATTGAAGAACAATGAAGAAATTAAGAAAAGCTTACTTGAATTGAGAAAACGAATCACAAACTTGAAGAAATCACAATCCGAATTAAATCCAAGTGATGGCTTGAATTCTTCTTGAGCTAACAAACCCAAAGAAAAACTTGAAAATGAAATCTAAAAGCTAGAGAGGGATTAACCCCCAAATTCATGCATGAGTCTGGAGAATGAGAGATATCAGAGATAATGAGAGATTTTCATCTAAAAACTATTTATACTAGGTCTAATTGGGGGTAAATGGGTCAAATAAGCCCTAAAAGCATGGATTTCCCATGTTTGACCAAGGTTGACCCGAAATGACCTTACTAGGCCCTTGGCTCGAAGTTTGACATGGCATGGCGCGCGTTGGTGCACGACAAGGGCGTGCGTGTGCGGCTGGCATGGGCGTAGGCATACAGTGGGCGATGGCTTGCCGTGGCGTGGCGTGATTTGGCGTGGTGTTGCACGAGGGGCTTGGAGTGGGCGTGAATTTTGGCGCACGGGCACATGCATCGCTTGGCAGGCGTCGACAGGCATCACTTGGCGCAGGTTGGCGAGGCGCGGCAGGCAGCAGGGATGCACGGGCACTGGCGAGTGGCGTCGGCAGTTGCGCGCGGGAGCTTGGCATCGGGCTCTAGAGAGGCTTGGAGTGCAACTTGGATCGTGAGTGCGCAGGCGTAGGCTGTCGAGCGGGCACTGGCGGGGCAGGTTGTGCGGGCGTGTGCGCAGGCTTGCCTTGGCGCTCAGCAGCTTGCGCCAAGGTCCGGTTGGCGAGTCTTGGCACGGCTCAGCACGTCTTGGCGCGAATCTTGGGCCTCAATTCCTTGGCTCGAATTTAGGTGCATCCTGGTAAGGATTTAATTCATTAAACCACCTTTGAAAGAAGAATTTTGAACATAAAAACTCAAGAATCTTACAAACATCACCAACAACGTACTCATAAGGCTCAAAACAATAAAAACAAGAAAACAACCTAATAACCTCACGAAACTCGACTCAAAACCATTATAAACAACACTAAACCTTAATTAAAAATACGAAAAAAAAAAACCACAATTACATGCAAAACACCCGTCAAGAATAAATTAAATAAATCAAAAAAAATAATGCCGACAGCCTCCACGCCCGTCGGTAAATGTATTTTTAATTTTTTTACTATTATTTTTATTAATTGAAATAATGAACCTGTTTCTTTCAATATTTATTATTATTCATCCACCTATTTACAAATATTAAAAAAACATAAATACAAAATAAATTAAATAAATATAAATACGAATTAGAATCACATAAACTCGACAATAATAATAATAATTTAAAATGAATTCTACAATAATAATCCAACATCTTGAGATCAAATAAACTAATCAGCATGAGAGGGAGGAGGAGGAGGCTGTGCTCCCATCGTAGCCATAATACGCTCCTCAACCTGTCGCTGAGTCACTGCTCGAAGTTCATATGTGCCTGCGCCTGTGCCTCGCGCATCCTTTCCAACTCCTCCTGAGACTGCGAATGTGCATCGTGCAACCTCTGAAACTCCTTCTAATGCCTCGTCTCAGCCTCCCCGAACTGCGTCTGCAGCTGCTCTAGACAAGGATTGACCTGCTGGGATGACGTAGAGCTAGAGCCTGTATCGAACTCCTTGGCGAGCGATCCCGTCCCAAATTGTCGACCCTTCCTGGGCCTGACAATGGAGAGGTAGATGTCGTTCGGGTCAACAAACATGCCAGACTCTTGTGATGCAGCACGTCTGCTCTCCAATGTATGTCGAACCTCCGTCAGATAGATAAAACAAAATCGCTAATTATTTTCATGCACAATAATGACAAAAACAAAGTTAACATATAAATTAGTCTGAGTTTAGAAATTAAATAAACTTACAGCTATCCGCTGAGATTTGAGGTCCGTAAACAAGTCAACGCCTTTCTGATGTAGACTCAGTAGAAGCTTGTACGCAGTGGGTTCCCTACCCATCTCCTCCCACTGTAACAATTAATTTCTTATTTTATCATATATATATTATTTGAATTATAAATTTATAAACGTATATATATATATATATAAGTTACGATGTTATCTCGTATGTGATTCGCCTCCCGAGACCCGCCTCTATGCTTAGATATCCCAGTACTAGGACCCTCTGACTCACTCATCCTGTTCCTGCTAGCCCTCCGTGATCTCTCAACCACCTATGGCCTCGCCCACGCCTCTTACCAAGCCCTCCAAGTCTGCTCACCGACAATAATCGGTATGACTCCCTTGGCATCATACAGCCGTCGCCACTCATTAAGACGACTAGACCAAGCATAAGACATCGACACGTAAAAGGCTTGGCGCATCACATCATCAGAATATCGTCTCCGGTCCCAATAACATAAACTCTACAATAAAGCATTTTTAAAACAACATAAAACAAGCAATTAGTTACACAAATGTAAACATATGTAATGCAATAAACTAAGTTTTTATTTAATGTAAATACCTAGAACCGAGGCCACCACGTGATATTGAGGAATATGCACGTACCTCCATCCATCGGGTGCACAAGAGTCTCGTGGATCCATCTAAGAATCGCAGGTAAATCTGAAGAGCTACTCCGCACTCTACAAACATATAAATTAAAATGAATATTTTTTTTAGAAGTTTCTTACAATTCATAGCGATATAATTATTAATAAAAACTATTAAAAGCTAATAATTACCTCCGACCAATGATATAAACAAGGATGCCTCCGGAAAGTCAACACGACTCATCACAAATAGGAGAGTTGTCCGGTACGGTCTCAGGAGGAGTCGGTCCATCCAGATCCACGTCGTCCAAATGGTCGATCAAGTCATCAGAGGAGGTCGACATAGTTGGCCGTGACGATGAGAAGCCGAAAAAACCAGAACCTGAGGGACCAGATCCTGAACGACTAGATGATCCTGAACGACCACCTCTAGCAGTACTCTTCCCACTCCCTCTAAACATCTAAACGACCTCAAACACATTGTTGAAATTAAATTAAAAACAGTTAGATTTAAAAAAATTATATTATTTGTATTATTTAATTAGATACCTCTCCTCTTAAACTACTCAAATCCCTTTTATTAGAATACATATAATTATGATATTACCATTAAAATAATACTCCAACAAAATATAGGGATATTTTTGGCAACTGGATAGATAGATGAAAGAATTAATTATGTGGTTAAATTGTAACCTTCTTTTTTATTATTATATTTTGGATTTTTTCTTTTACAGATGGAGAGCGACAGTGATTGAGAAACTGAGAGAAAGGAGATTATCCAAAAGGATGAACAATTCATTGAGGCCTTTATGGAAATGTTTTCAAGGGCTATCATTTCAGATTGGTGCCGGTAAAGTGCCTTTTATTTATTTTTTATTTCTTAAATCCTTTTGTTGAATTATGTATAAACAGAGTATGTTTACCATCTTCCAACTTTGAAGAACATATGTTTGTTGCATGGAGAATAAGCAAGTGAGTCTAAACCCCATTTGAAGCAAGTGAGTTTAAAACCCTGAAAATGAGCGTTTAGTGGGAGTATATCAGGAGAAATATAAATGTCTGAACATGATGATTGTAAAAATGAGCTTAAATATCGAGGATTCGAAGCACGAGAAATCGGATGCTCTTAAGACGATTGAGGAATTTACAGAGGCTAATAAAATTATCGATGAGTTGAGACTGAAGAAATTGGAGTCTGATAAGTCAATGAAGTGTACAAAGCCGAGCTTTAAGATTTAGTAAATGACGTGCACAAGCTCACTGCTCACAACAATATCTACAAACACAAATAGTCCGTCGGCCTTCCCATGCATGTACAATATACATTTCTTTTTAAAACCCGTCCGATCACCATGACCTTCCTATGCATGTACAATATAAAATAAAATATTTGGCATGCATCACAATATATATAAATTCTATAATGTAATACGATAACCTAAACTATGCTTAAATTCAATAGAATCGAAACCTAAATTTCTAGTTAGATACGATTGTACCCTAATTTCCTAAATATTAACTAATTTACCCTTAAACTATGACTAAATTCGAAACTGGACCTTAATTATCCAATTAGATACGATCAAATCCTAATTGTTTAAAAAATAAAATTAAAAAAAGATTTTAAATAAAAAAATACTTTAATATTCTATTTTTAATTAATTTGAAATAGGAAATTATCATTTTATATTTAAGAAAATAGATTTCAAAAACTAAAAAATAAACAAGAAATTTAAAAAAAAATCAGAAAATTTAATTTCTATTTTTACTTAATTTAAAATAGTTTTACACAATTAAAAAGAATTTCAAAAATAAAATAAATAATAAACATAATTTTAAATATAAAAAATGGAAAGTTAAGAAAAAAAACCTGAATTCAATTAAATCAAACCCTAAATCTAAAATCATTCACAATTGCATAAATCAAGCCTAAATTCCTAAATTGAACCCCCAATTAAATTTTTCAAAACCTAATTCCTAAATTCAAATCCTAAATTAAAGCCTAATTCAACCCCTCATTCATAACTTAAAACCATAAATCATAAATTGAGTCAAACCCTAATTACTAAATTGAATTACAAATCAAATTAAATCAACACCATAAATTAAATAAAAACATTCAATTTGAATTAAAAGGCTAACATACCTTAATATATGATTGTGGCGGTGGCTCCCTTCTCCCTTTCCTCTCCGGCTCTCCCAAATTTTTATTTTTTGTTTTTATGTTGCTGTTTGCGATTGAGACGATCTGCAGTCTGGGCTGCTGTTTTATTAAGTTTACCAATGGACAGGTTGCCGTCGGTAATTCCACTGGTAGCAATAATCCAACATTTCTGGTGGAAAGAATCCGTTGGTAAATAAAAATCGATGTTGCCGATGGATTCCTTTCCGTCGGCAAATAAAATCTAATTTATTTTTTATTGTTTAAAAGCTTGTTGACGGACATGTTCCGTCAGCATATTGGGCGGACTTTATTGCTGCCAACTTTCTAAGAACTTTCTGACAGACAAATCTACCGAGGAGCTACGTCCATCAGCAAGTCATCG
This sequence comes from Phtheirospermum japonicum, assembly GCA_014905375.1. Classification (NCBI taxonomy): domain Eukaryota; kingdom Viridiplantae; phylum Streptophyta; class Magnoliopsida; order Lamiales; family Orobanchaceae; genus Phtheirospermum; species Phtheirospermum japonicum. Next base: position 942,868 of record BMAC01000067.1, read on the forward strand.
GTAATTATGGTCATCGGGAAGGCCATCGGTAATGTCGGGCTTTTATCGACAGGATGCTACCCGTCGATAATTCCCGTCGGCATTTTCGAGTTCTATTGTAGTGCGCAGATATTGCCACGAAGAACAAAACTGTAGTTTCTATGCCTTCTGATCATCGGGATTCGAGTCCTCAAGATTCAATGCATCAGGTAGAATTACAAATGAAGAAGAAGGCAGATATTGCCGTGAAGGAGACTCCTATTCCTGAGGCTTCTTCTCCTCTAGAGTCAAGTCCTAATTTTATGTCCAACAACTACTGGCGTTGTCATTTTTTTTGGTGTGAGGTATACACTTGTCGTGGTTGCCATTTTTGCTCCAGGTGGTTTTTTTTTTACTCTCGTTCTTATAGCCTTGTTTTTTTACTGCCAAGCAACTACACCATCATATGATTTTATTTTTGTGCTATGACGGACATCAAAACCAACCTCTTTGGCATAAGACTTGTAATTATATAGTTTCATCCAAGCTTTTAAATTTTTGATTAACATAAGGTTTAATGGCATCTTCACATATCGAAACCTAATATTTCGTAGAGCTAGGTGTCATGACCATAGTTTGTCGATTAGTCTCACAATTGTGGGAAAAATATTCAACATCACCTGTAAAATCTCGCATTGAATCAGTGCACAAAATAGTACATGCCACAAATAATGCGACAGAAAAATTATTTAAAACTTCATAACATGTGCAAAACACCATAGCAACTGTACGATCGTGAACAAGTGAACACATTAATGTGCACATACTGAAACTTACTTGTGCACAAACCATATCACACTTACATCAGACAACAGCGACATCAACAACAACACGCACATGACTTTTTAATCATAACATGTGCAAACACCATAACTACTGCACGATCGTGAACAAGTGAACACATTAATGTGCACATACTGACACTTACTTGTGCACAAACCACATCACACTTACATCAGATGACAACACACACATGACTTTTTATTCATAACATGTGCAAACACCATAGCTACTGCACGATCGTGCACATATTGACACTTGTGCACAAACTGACACTTACTTATACACAAACCACATCACACTTGCATCATACGACAAAACACGTAGAAGTTTTTAATCATAACACGTTCAGAACTTTACCTGATTAACTAAAAAAATCGAAACGCAAAAATCCAAAAATTAGATGAAATCTTGAAATTAGATGAACTCCCCTAATTAAAATAAAATATCACCTGATTCGTTCAAAATCGAAGCCATTAGGGTGTAACCAAAATTAAAATTTGCAGAACCAAGAAGAAAATCAAACAAATAAGGGACCAAAATCGAACAGGAATCGCCTCCAAAATCGAACACGATTCTCCCTAAATTTGAACAGGATTTATTAAAAGACAAAATCTACGATCTACTCCGGCCCAACCCTAAATCTAAACAGGATTTTCACACCGATCTCTACTACTCCGACCCAACCCTAAATTCGAACAGGATTGAAGGAACAAGATTAATTTTTCAATGAGCTAATTTTTTGATTGAAGGAACAGAGCTGGTTTTTTGAGGAACGATATTAATTATATAGATAAATTTGATGATGAATCGAGTAGAAGGTGCACATAGTTTTGATGAATCGAGCAGGGAGATGGACATGGTTTTGATGAATTGAGAAGGAGATCGAAAAATTATGGGGATAAAAGTTTTCCTGCGTTTCTTGCATTTTAAGTTTTTAATTTGTTTGATTAAATTAGATTAGATATAAGATAAAATGACAGAAAATACATTTTATTTTATTTTATTTTCCACTTTTATCTATGGTTAATTATTCTTACTTTTTTAGCCATATTTTTTCCTTTCAATCGTTTTTGTTAGAAATAATTCCACTATTACGATATCTTAGTTAGAATTAAGGTTACCTATTTTAAGAATATATAAAACTTATTTTAAGATAAATTAATTAATTGCAATAACGCACCCACAATCACCGCTGCCCACTAATTAAACCAACCCATTTGCAGTTTCACCTAGTTTCTAATCTATCCAACACATCATCGTCTTCCCCACATCACCCTCTGTATCTCTCTCTCTACGACCCCACAGCTTCATTTGCCTCTCTGAAATAACACTCCCAAACAACACAGGCATAAAACAACAAACTCCAAAAAAACCAATTCAATATGGATTAAATCCTCAAATACACCAATTTCACAGCAACACGTCAAAATCCCCAAATCTCACCTTCACGTCCTGCCTGAAATCTCACTCCCTTGAATGAATGAGCAAAGCCCAAAATCTGCTCATGCCCCAAATGTGATTCCAAAAGCCCTCGCTCCTTTCATATCCGTCTCCCGTCACTTTTGCAGACCGATAGCACACACTCACGTACTCGTCAGCAGCGGCGAGAGCACGACAGAGAAAAGTGGCTCCATGTGGCGGAGAGAGTAGGGCAGCGCACGACAAGGCGAGCCACAGGCGGTCAGGTTTCCTCTGTCTCACCTTCTCTCGTCATTTCTCTGCCGGCTCCAGTGCGTGACCTAGTTGTATGTGTTTCTTATTTGGTTAAAATTAAAAATTAGTTGTTTCTTATTTTTTTGAATTATTGTGCGTGGATTTATCAATAATTTAAAGATTCTCGCCTTTTCTCTGCCGGATCTGGTGCTTGATTTACTTAGTTATATTTATGTTTTGTTTTGTTTTTTTAAATTGTTGTGGGGTTTTAATGGCTTTTTCCGGCGACTGGGATATGGCAGCGGTGATGAGTTGGTTTCAGGAATTTCTTGCGATGGCTTTGGTGGTGGTGGTTCTTGCAGCTGATTATGGCGATAGAGATGGCTGGGTTTGATAGCAGTCGGGATTTTTGAAAAGTCGGGTTGTAGGTTTAACGGCTCGGTCATTTTCGAGCGGTTGTTTTTGTGGCCGGAAATTTGTTTGGAAAATCTTATTCTATTGTTGAATCTATTGGTTGGCAAATTGGTTTGGAAAAACTTAGAAGACAGAAGGGAAAAAAACAATTTTGTTTGCTGTATGTATTTGGTGTGGGTTTCCTTGTATAAAAATCAGTTGTTATATAGTTGTTTAAGAAAAATGTTGATTACCCTACCCAAAAAAAAAAAGATAATGATTCAATTCATGTTGTTAAATCCAATGTTTAAGCAGGTTTATTATGTTATGAAATGATGATTAAATCAAATCAGTAATTTTGATGAGGAATATTATTTTTTGGCGTGGATGTTATTGTAGTTTGGTATGTAAGTTGTGAAAACTATGGTGTGTATGACAGTTGGCTGTATTTATTAAGATGTAAATAAACGTCAGTGTTGTTTCAATTTTTAGCTTTCAAGTGTTTAAGCTTTTTGTTGGGATGGAATAATTGTATTTGTACTAGACCACAACATTTGATCCACAGGGAAAAGAAGGATTTGATGCAGTATCTTGTGTTGTAGATATTTTACTTGTTGTACATTAAATATTCCAAGAAAGTAATTTACAAACTTTTAAAATTTTAGACCACAGCATTTGATCCACAGGGAAAAGAAGGATTTGATGCAGTATCTTGTGTTGTAGATATTTTACTTGCTGTACAGTAAATATTCCAAGAAAGTAATTTACAAACTTTTAAAGTTTTAAAGATTTGTGCATGACGCTTCTCTAAAACCCACCACAAATGTTATATGAATATAAAATTAACAAGTATTTTTTTAGTACCAAGAAATAGGAAATATTAAAAAGTATTTGTTAGTATGTTATTATGATGTTCTTTGCTGTTTATCATCTAAATATCTAAATTATTTAGTTTATTTTATATTTATCTATATTATTTAGTTTATTTTATATTTTTTGGACTAAATGTTTATTATGCTATATTTTTCGGTTTACTTCGTGTTAATATTGCGTTTACCACATGATGATCAAGTTGTTTATCGTTAGTTTATCTACTATTTACTCCAAGTTGTTTATCGCAGATTTATCTACTGCTTATTGAGGTTGTTTGTCATAGTTTTACCCAGTGTTTACGCAAGCTTCACCTGCTTTGTTTAATGTTTTTGCCGCATAGTTGCCGGGTTCACCATGTATATATATATTGTTTGCGAATATAAGATATTAATAATAATAATAATAATAATAATAATAATAATAATTCTGAATATGCATCTAAAATAATTCCGGTAATATCTAATTCTCGATGATTAAGATGAGTAAGATATTATAATAGTGTGAGTAGGGATGATATTTAAGGATAATAATTACAATAAAATAAATATTATAGTAGGATATTTGTTCATTCAGGTTTTAAATCAAAAGAAATAAAAAATAAATAAAATGAGAAATAAAAAATAAATAATTTTTACTTTCAATATTTTTTTATCAACATTGTGGATTTAAACATAAATATTAATATAAAATAAAAAAATAACGACCATTTCATGATTATATGGAAATATAAATATTTTAAGTATATTTCAATCATAATTACGTTTAATTTAGGAAACTTATTTTAGTCTTATTTCTGGTTAGTCTTTCACATATTTAAAGATATTGTAATCAATGTCAAAATCATGTAAAAATGGAATAAGTTTTCATGTGGTTAGGTATATATGTTATTATTAAACCATGGTGATAAAAATGGAATTTGGATTTCTAAAATAGGCATCCATGTCATTTTTCCTAGATATAATGGCTAGGATTCTTTCTCATTTCTAACCCACTGACCCATTATCACCGCAACCCAAACCATATGTATATGATGCGCCCAGAATAGTTGAGCACCTAAAAAATAGGATCAAGCAATGTTCTACCTTCTTCTTTAGCTTTTTTTAATTTCATCCGATTTTATGGGTAGCTTGGCTATCAATAGTCCGAACTACATAAGACACCGGGGTGCTCCCAGTGTAGACACTCCGATGATCAAGTTAGAATGTGATAATCACTCAGTATATGCGTAAAGTGTGTAAAGAGATTGTAAGTTAGAATGAGAATCCGAATCCTTATTTATAAGAGGTAGCGACTTGATCAACAAGTAAAGAATCCCTTCATGGGAAGAAAACTAGATATTTTTATACCATAAAAAGAGATCATTTCTTAAAGACTCTTTTCTGAACTCTATACTCAAAACCTACCAGCCATTGGGCCTCTAAGGTCCATAATTTACTGATCATGGCCCTTCATCAGGCTGAGCTTCTTATCAATCTATTTAGTCCTCCAGCGCGATCTGGGCTAGAGGATAATATCAATCAGTTTAGCTTCTCAAGTACACAGGACAAGAATATTCCACCTGATTAGGTCATTCCGACACCTGGGTAGGGGAATGCTAGCTCGGTAAGTCATTCGTTCAACTCAAGTTGGTCTGATCAAGCTAATATTGTTTTCCACATTAGGTATCCTCCCTACTCTATTTAGTCGAGGGACAAGAGCGAGTAGAGCAAACTAAAACAGTTCTTATACATCCACTTACTTCATGTGTCGAAAATCTCCAACTATGGTGTCATGAGAGCTGAGCAACCTCACACAATAAACCTCATAATCCCAATTGACTCCCTAACAGACCCTATACACTCATCAAAAAGAACAATCTCAAAAGGAAGTTAAAGATTAAAACATGTGCTCATAATCACATAAGGCCCAATTCCACTAAATATCCAAAACCCAGAATTATTAGGTCATCCTTTCCTATAAATAGGATACCTAAAGCTCTGGTTTCAGAACACGGTTCACGACCTTCATAATCAAACCCTCAAGGAGATTTGGCTCTTATCCCTTTGTAGCAAACCAATAATTCTCACTAAACCATTGGGTACCTATTCTCAAAAAGCACATATGCTTTTATCCGAATTACATTTAAATATTTGATAGAATTCATAATTGCGTCCTTCATCTTTCTCATAAATATTTTTTCATCCTCATAACACTAAGAATTTTGCCAAGAAATTCAAGTTCTCAGAGTTCATCTCATACATGAGGTGAGGACACCGCCTCTCATATCTCTCCCTTGCTATCCTCCTACCATCATGAGTTCTTCATAACTAAATCTGAAGGAAACTTGAACAACAATACTTTGTAAACCACCACACAGTCTTCCTTCTCGTCCTCCATAAAAAAGGGGCTAACTCGATCTGAACTAACAGGTCTACTCAAATCACCATCCAATTTTAATAATGTCTGGCCTAATCAACCGGCCATAGCCAGCAATCCTAAAAAAAATAGCCTCACCTTTTTCGAAGATCAAGTACATAACAGCCCGAGTCTGCCTTTCCACCATTTTCTTATCGATGTTAGCACAAAGTACTAACTACCCCTCAAACAATTTTCTCCTACCTCTATTCACCTCATGATAGGATGCACAATCTCATGTGAACTTTAAAGTAGAAACCGATGTAAAATTATTTGATTATTGTTTTGGACTTAAGGGTTCCAAAACCACTTCTTTCAACCTACTATCGCTCCATAATGCTCACTCTAACTGATCTTCCATCGAATATAAAATATTTGAAGACTATGTTTTCTTCTTGCATACCTAAAGAGATTGACCCTTTCCTTCCAATAACTAGAAGAGCTAACTCCCCAAGACCAAATAATCCCTAAATGAGTTCATCGAATCTCATGAGACGCCTAGATTCTCGAGTGGAACAACTGTCCTTCTTATGTTGTCTCCCTAACTAGTTCGCCACAGCTGCTATACCAGTTTGGTATAAGACAAAAGATTAAACACCTCATATACAGTCTTGGTAGTTGAAATATTACACATTGTTATAACCATAACATCATATGTTAACCACACTCACACGATATGTTACTTTCCCCTTTTGCAAAATCACTGCTCAAGATATTTGAGTCAACACCATTCGAGGTGCCTAGTGTTCGCTAATTTATTTGATATCTAATCGCAAGTATACGATGGGGATCTGAGACAATGACGAGCAAGATCTTATTACACAAGAACCAATTATTTTGAACCAACAAGTAATATAATTATCATAATTTAGTTTTATATAAACTCATAAGAATCAGATGATTTTATGTTGTTGATAAATAATCGACGAATATAGCAAAAACTAATTAAAACTTAATTTAAAAAGTTGACAAGTTCAATAAAATGTCCAAAGTAGAAAACGAATAATTGGATAATGGTATTCTTTGGTATCGATCTAACGAATGATTCAATGTAATGATCCTTTCAACTCATCATGCATTTTTTGCCTCAATCTATTATATGTTAATCACATAACTACTTTAACATTTGTCTCGAAATGATCAAACCATTGATTACAAAAACAAACCAGCATCTCTATTTGAAATTGCACTCATAACTCCCAAAAGTTTAAAAGACTTAAAAATTTTCACATATAATCTCAAACATCCCAGTCTTATTGATTATAGTTTTTGCAATTGAAAGCCAAAAAGAAATCTTATCTCTCGATTTTATATTGCAACCAAATAAACATAAAAGACGATTGACCATTTATGATATAAACAAGAATCTCACAATCAGAAAACAATAGAAGGGTCATACTTGATTTATTGAAACTCACAAAATATCAAACATTCGTTATTTCTAACTAGGAATAAAAAGAGAATTAGTTAGACATAGCTAAATACTTATTTGGACTAATAGTTATAATTGAGTATAAAATGATATAGTCACGGCACCGTAAAAACTTTTTACATATAATACCGATTTTATTTATTGCGATTGAACTATCATAGTTAACCTATAAAAAGTCGTTTGCTAGTTCATAATTTATATACTCATTGTTTTTGTAAAATACCATGTTGCCTTCTTGTTAATCAAAATATACCCACAAAACCAATTACAAACAACTTTAAAAAGTTTTGTGTATTATTGAAAAATATTTATATCGATTATGTTAATTTTTTTCTTTTTTTTGAGGATTGAATATTTAAATAGTTGATAGTTACTCTTCGTTGCTCACCAAATTACTACTCCCTCCGTCCATAAAGATAGTCCACTATTTCAGTTTCATCCGTCCCACGAAGATAGTCAAGTTACCATATTTAGCATATCATTAATTTTTCATTTCCACACACACCCTTAATTAATATTCTTGAAATACCAGTTTTCTACCTCGTAAATTGAAAATTGATGATTACAATGGAAAATTTTACTATTCCAATAACAAATATACTAATTTCAACACTAATTTCTATGAGTATTAATTGATATTAATAAATTCAAGAAGGGTATAATTGGAAAACACTAACAAAATTAATGATTTAATTATATAAACTACCAATTCTTAATATGTGTGAAATCAAACGTAAGACCATCAAATTGGGATGAAGGGAGAATAAATTGATAAACTTTGAAAAAGATTGTGCTATCTATTATTTATCACTGCAATAATGGTGCTTTTCTCTTTAAAGTATCAACAAATATACTTCGTCAATAAATAACTGACAAATAATTTAAATATTTATTATATTTATATATTATGAAAATATATATGTGACATATACTATATATAAAATGATATTTGATTAATAAAAGAGTTTAATTCTGCCTTTTTTTTTTTTGTTTTCTTTTCTACTTTCTCAATATATACCTACTAAATGATACTTTTAATATATGTGAGCAGTAGTTATGGGAATTGAATATATAAACTGTCCTGCGTGTCCAACCCCAATTGGCCACTCTGAGATTTAATCAACAACGTTGACCAATGGATCACGCTTCCCTAAATTAAACACCCCAGTTAAGTTCTAGTTAAGCTTATGTTAATGTTTGGAATCCAAAAAAAAAAAACATACATTCCATTTCCATCTCATAAAATCTCCACGGAAAAACGGGCGCCATAGAGTGAGAAAGTAGTAGAGAGAGAAAGAGCCGAAAGCGCATAACATGAACAGCAGCAAATCGCTGAAAATCCTGCTCTCTCTCTTCACACTAAACTCTCTCTCTCTCTACCTCTACTTCTTCTCCCACCTCGACCACCACCTGCCGTCGTTCCTAAACCACTCACCGCCCCACCTCCCTCCCTCCGTCAAACCCTGGCCCATTCTACCCTCCTACCTCCCGTGGTCGCATGAACAACGAGATGCTCCGCCTGTCCGTTCCTGCGAGGCGTACTTCGGAAACGGGTTTTCCGAACGGGTCGACGCTCTGAGACCCAAGGCGGATCCCCACCGGAAAGTCTCCGCCGCCTCCACCGGCGGCGGCGGGTGGTTCAGGTGTTTTTACAGCGAGACTCTGAGGAGCTCAATATGCGAAGGGGGCAAGATTCGGATGAGCCCGGAGAGGATTTCGATGTCGAGAGGAGGGGAAAATTTGGAGAGCGTGATTGGGAGAGGGGAAGATGAAGAATTGCCGAGATTTGAAGATGGGGCGTTTGAGATTGAGGTTAATGACAGATCGAGAGCTGGGAAAAAAATGGTGGATGAGGGTTTTTTGGACAAGTATTTAAAAGAAGGCGCTATTGATAGGCATACCATGCGTGAGCTGATCGATTCAATTCGGTTGGTTGATGCCTCTGAATTTAATTGCTCTAAGGTTTGTTTTTGGCATCTGGGCTTTTTCTTTGATTTTTTTATTTTTTTTTGGGAATTGAATCAGTGGTTTTTAGATAGATTCATGAGATGCTTTTGATCTCATTAATTATGTCGGATGATGGGATTATTTGGGATGGTGTTGCAATGAATAAAACTTGGATTGGATTTCTAAATATGGGGAAAATTTCCTTGTAATCTGGATATATCTGCCAGTGCTTTAAATGCTGAAGTTAATCAAATTTGTTTAGATTGAGTTAACTAGAATGGCTTTGGAAATTTAAGTTATATCAGGTCGAAAGTAGAAAGATTAGCTACTCACAGTGTAAAACAGTTAAGAAGTGAAATGTTCTTGATCCCTTTTCACATGAGATAAATTATTTCTCATCATGTATGAGATAGGATTCCTTAAAATCACCTCATTGAACTCCTTTTTTTTTTTTAACATTATGTAAAATGGTTTAACTTCATTTTCAGTGGATAGAGGAGCCAGTGCTTTTAGTTACGCGTTTCGAATACGCAAACTTGTTTCACACTGTTACAGATTGGTACAGCACATACGTCGCTTCCCGAGTCACTGGCTTGCCTAACCGGCCCCACTTGGTTTTTGTCGATGGCCACTGTGAGGTATATATTTCCATTGAAATTTGAATATATATTTCTTGATGGCCCCTTTTTGTCAATCTGTTATATGGACGTCTTATTTTTTTTTTTTTTAATTATTCAGACTCCTCTAGAAGAAACATGGACGGCATTATATTCAACCCTCACTTACGCCAAGAATTTTAGCGGGCCTGTTTGTTTCCGCCATGCAATTTTAGCCCCATTAGGATATGAAACCCCTCTATTCAAGGGACTTTCCGAAAATATAAATTGCCGCGGAGCCTCCTCCCACGATTTATGGCAAAAGCCCGATAACCAAAAAACTGCCCGTTTGTCCGAATTCGGCGAGATGATACGAGCAGCGTTCGGGTTCCCGGTCGATCGACATCATCAAATTCGCCGGGCCGGGCTCAACATCCTCTTTGTCCGGCGCGAGGATTATCTCGCGCACCCTCGTCACGGCGGTAAGGTCCAAACGAGGCTTAGCAACGAGCAAGAAGTGTTTGATGCTATAAACATTTGGGCTTCTTCGAATTACTCTTCGGATTGTGAGTTAAACATCGTGAACGGGCTTTTCGCGCACATGCCAATGAAAGAGCAAGTCCGGGCCATACAAGATGCGGCGGTTATAATCGGCGCACATGGCGCGGGCTTGACCCACATAGTGTCGGCAAACCCGAGAGCGGTGATTTTGGAGATAGTTAGTAGTGAGTATATGAGGCCGCATTTTGAGCTGATTGCGCGGTGGAAAGGGTTGGAATACCATGCGATACACCTCGCTGGATCTTATGCGGAGCCTCAGGAAGTGATTGATAGATTGAGCGGCATTTTGAGAAGACTTAATTGCTGAAGCAAAGATGCAAACTGAGATTTTTTGCATAAAATGCGAAAACAGCCTTGCTCGGGTCTGCTTGGTTGCAAATGTGTTTATCGGTGAAGGGCTTGAGAAAGCACGGGCGTTTGAATTGATGATGTGCTGGGCTGTTATACGGTGAAGGACTTGGAAAAACCTTTTTCCCCCTTTAAGTTAACTTTACTTGGGGAGATTGAGTTCTGTTTTCCTTAAGAAACTGAGTTTTTTTTTTTTTACTTACACGGAACAAACCAGCTGTGGATTATAGAGAGATGTGAAATTATATTTATGCTTCCATTACCAGCTGTGGATTATAGAGAGATGTGAAATTTCATTTACTGTGTTGCATTATATTTATGCTTCCATTTGATTTTAATTGTTTTCTTGGTACGAGGAAGAGGGGTTGCAATTGGATACCAGGAAAAAATCATTTTCCTTCATTTGATGAAGAACCCCAAAATGCGATTGCTTAAAAACATTGTTGGAACATACACCTTTCACTCACTTCAATCTTTCTCTGCACTATATTTGTTTACTCACTCTCTAATTTTAAAAATAAATAAATCAAATCAATATTATTAATATTATTATTATTATTATTCATAGATTTCATTCATATTCAGTTACTAGTTTACTATTTTTTATATCAAATCCACTTTCATCGTTATATTTTCATCTTAATTATTCCCTATTTTTTCTTTTAAATCATTTCCCATCACTATTCTATGGGAGAGAAAATTTTAGAAAATCAGACACAACCTGTTGGATTCACCATTTATTCTAATCTTAGTAGCTTTTTCCTTCTCCATCAATAAAACCAATAACGGTCACGGACCTAAGCGTCCAGGTTTTCATAGTAGATTTCTAGAAAAAAATACGACAATATAGTATGATGCGATCAGAATATTTGGCTCACCAACAAAGAGATCGCTAAACTGTCTTCTCGAACTTGAGCGACCTGCAAAACAAATTCAAGCCGAACAGACTCTTCATAGGCCATCTGATACTTAAGTCAATATCTGTATATAGCGATAAACGAAAGCTCTATAAAAATAGGAATAATCAACTTAGAATAGAATTGAGGTTTGTGTTCTTTTTATATAGATAAAAAACATGTTTCCAGGTGTTTTTGTCTCCTATGCATACAATAATTTTCATAATAAACCCAAATATTTAGAATTAGAATTTCTTCTTTATATGAAGTTAGCATAACCGTTAGAACTCTCGCCACTTGTTAAACTACCATAATAAACATGGGCCATATACCATTCATGTACCTTTAGCCTGTCAGGGCCATAGCCCATCGTATGCATATAAAACCTAACTCCTTTATCGATCTCATTTAAAAAATTACTACCATTCCAACCCATAAGAGTTCGATAATTCTTTTAAAGAGGTCGCTCTTCTTATCTAACCGACCTAATTCAACGTGCATGTTGACTTGAGTATTTGATGTCGTATCAGCTTGCCCGCCATATTCTATCTGATTGAGATAGGAAATCAGATATAACATAAAACCAAGTCTTGAAATCGTCCCCCACGTGATTCTTGAAAAAAAGCGTAGCCGTCAGAGACATTCCAAACATTACCTCATTAAATGCAATTTCTACCGTTGTGTCGGAGAGGACAACTGTCCTTCCCCCATTTTCTTGTGATAAAATAAGTTTTACTGGGCCCATAAATGAAGGGCCCACAATTACACTTACATATATAAAGTCACCGTCACTCTCTTTATCCCGCTTTACCTTCTGTGTTTTTTTCTGAAAATAATTATTTATTGTTCTCTGTTGACAACCTCTCAAGCTCTTCTGCTAAAGCGCGTCACCCAAATCCCTTAATAGATCAGCTCAGCAACTCTCCAAATCCGCATTATTATGGGTAAGCCCCCTATTCTTACTTAATTTTATCAAATTTCCCCATTTTAATTTTATTTATTATTATTTTTCATTATTTCTGTGCGCCCTCTTTCTTCTTTTTTTTCCCTTCCTGTAAAAATCTCTCAACATCTCCCAATACTCATGATTCCGATTCCCAAAACCATGATAATAATGCATGATCCTATTTCTGAGATTGAATCTATAGAAACCCCATTAAAGATAAAATATAGCAAAAAGAAAAACCAACCGACCTGACATTAGCAACAGGGGAAACCAACCTTTACTTAGTGTCGGCCTAATAAATGTGCCTGCCAGCCATCCGAACCAAAACTCCTTTTCTGACCTCGATTGCTTTCACCGAAATCCTGTGACTCTGGCCTCATCATCCTCTCATGCTCATCTGCCCCCTTTGCCACAAGGTGTTAAAATGAATATAGAGAATCCTTGGATATCCTTTCTGACCCTGAGCTACTCCATGTATTCATAAAAAATCTCCAACTTCCCGACCATATGGTTCCAGTTCTTCCTGAGGCTGGTAAGAATAATGCTGGTAATCTCCCCACGGGGCATATCACCATCTTTGAAGACCAAGTCTCAGTTGGAATTAGGTTCCCTGTGCATCCTATTATGGTCGTCTTAGCAGTAAAATATAAGGTCTCCTTGCTCCAAATGACCCCCAACATTCATTTTATTACCAACTATTTGATCCTATGCCAGTATTACAAAGTAAAACCCGACATAGATTCCTTCTACTTTTTCTACTAACTCAAAAAACAAAAGGGGCCATTCTACCTCTCCTCTCGTAATCTGGCCCATTTCCTTGTCAAACCTTCCTCTAAGGTGCCTGAATGGCAAGCCAAAATTCTCTTCCTCCATTCCTCTTAACCTTGGCCTTTACTCACCCAATGGCAAGAAGTAATTCCCCTTCAGGACCCAATAGTCATAGGGAAACCTCCATCTGCGACCCACTGAAAGTATAAAGATCAGGTCGTTGAGTGGAACAAGTATCCTAATGATGTGGTGAATCTTACTCTTACCAAGTTCGAACGTGTAAACACCTTCCTTGGTCTCAGCCGCCGACCTCTTTCTCTGATGTTTAAGTCAGGGTTTGGTATGTCAATATTTCTTAGGTCTTCAATTTCTATCTGTAATGTGGTCTCACATTTCTCTAACCAACTTTTCCTCTGCTCTGCAGGAAAATCCGTTTTTAACTGCATTTCTCTAACCAACTTTTCCTCTGTTCTGCAGGAAAATTCATTTTTAACTGCTCCACGGATACCCTGGCTAACCCTCAATCGTATCCTATTTGGTTGAAGAAATACCCGCGGACCAAGGAACTGAGCCAGATGTTGAGGTCACTACACCAATAGGCGAGAAAATCCCCAAAAAGATCATTGTGGCCATAATAAGAGAAGAAAGATAACCTGTGGCCGTCCCGACCTCAGTCGTCCTCTGTTGCTGCTGACCAAATATGTCACAAACATCGATCCCCGACCCGAATCTTCTCCTCAACCTAAGCACCATCTTTCCCAGGAACCATCGGGCTTGACCCGACCCCCTTCGTCCAGCGACCTCTTGAAATATGAGGACGTTGCTCAATTCCAGTTGTTTATGTAGAGCCAGATACTGACGCCTGATCAGAAGTACCTGGCCACCCTTAGTATCTCCAACTGGGTGGCCCTAGTAGCCCAGTATTTCACAAGGGTAAATTCCTCACTTTACTTTTCTGGATGCCTTATATTCTTTAAATATTAATATCTATTTTTTAATGTTACAATGCGGTTGGAACCTCTTCTTGCCTCTAATGACGAAGAGATATCTTTGGACAGATGGAAGAAAGTTCCAAGTGAGCCGGCTCAGCAAGTCAACAAACAAACAGAGCAGGTCTCCTTGACTCGGGGCAAATTAGAGTATATTGCATCAACTCATCTCTAGATGAGTCCGCCAACCTAAAATCACCTTTATTTACCTTCTGATTATAATTCACCTGAATTTTAGGCTTTTACCTCTCCACATTTGCAGCCGTCTTGTTCCCTTATTTTGCCAATTACCTGTAGAGCTCCTCTTGCCAACCTTTCATTCTCCTCTGTGTTAAAAGCAACTATGTAGTGCAACCCCACTTCTAATCTCTATCGGAATAACAATTTCCATGCCATAGACCAAGCTAAAGGGCGATTCCCCCATTGTAGTTCACGGGTCATCCGATAAGCCCATAAATCCAATGATAATTCCTAGAGCCGTAAATCACCCGTCTTTTCCAATCTTAGCTTAATCCATGCACTATGATCCTACAAGTGACCTTTGATTTGTACATATTTGTGCGTGATTTTCGTGTGTTTTTATATCGTGTGTTATGTGCTTTTACGTATTTTAGGTTTATCTTTTTATCATTTTTCTTCCCTTTTATATTTTTCATTTCTTTTGGTGTTAAATGTGTTTTTGAGTGATCTTATATGAAATAATCTAATTTTGCTTAATTTTAGTATTTCAGTTCAAAACGAGGAAAACAGGACAAGCGACGAGCCGAAGCCCTACAGGCGCCGCAATGCAGCGCCCGCGTCGACGCCGAGAACCGCTCGCGTCGATCGATGCTAGGTCGACGCTGCGCCCGCGTCAGTCGACGCACCGTCGATGCTTGGTCGATGCACAGGTTCAGTTGCGTCGATCTTCGCCCCGTCATTCGACGCACAAGCCGACGCAACTTGCAGTAGCGTCGATCCTGGTCCGCATCGGTCGATGCACTGTCGAGTCGACGCGCCAACCCTGACTCGCGTCGATGCCTATGCTCTGCCCGCGTCAGTCGACGCACCGTCGATGCTCCGGCAGTTTGAGCAGTTATTTCGGGAAAATCTATAAAAGCCGGTGGTTTTCTTCATTTTCAAGTGCTGGGACGAGGGGGAAAGGTCCAGAGATTGTCAATAACCCTCGGTCCATGCCACCATTTCAATTCACGCAAGATTAGATTTAATAGTTCGTTATTTCATTGTTTTCTACGCCGTCCGACGTCCAAGGCCGTTTCTCGCCGCTGAAGATCGTTCGATGGCTGTTGCTTTCTTAGATTATAAGTTTTCTGAACTTTTCTTATTTGGTTTCATAGTGTAGCTTTTGATTTCGTTGTACTTTAATGTTGAATTTTAATAGCGTAATTTAGTATAATCTTTTACCGTTTTTCTCGTTGTTAATTTATGTTTATATTTCATGCTTGTATTGAAATCTTCATGTTCATGCTTTGGTTTCATGCTTGGGCTGAAACTATGTTGTTGATCATGATGATGCTTGTAGGCTAATTTTATCGTTCTAGTGCTTAGGGTCATTTAAAAACATCGGGACTGACAACCCCGATCGTGGAGACGATTTTATGCACTAGACCCTCGCTTTTATTAATCGTTTTTAAAAGCTTTTAATTTTATTGCTCGTAGATGTTAGAAAACCCCAAACCTTATTCGATCGTGTGTTTAGTCTAGTTTGGTTTTTATTTTCGTTTCTACGTACGTAAAATCGAACACCGAAATAGTTTCCGATTAGTCTTCCTTGTGATTCGACTCGAGTCAACTTATCGCCTACAATAGCTCCGTTCTCTTGCGGACGAGCTTTTCATTATTTTAAACGCTAAAAAGTTCGATTCAAAATTTGGCGCCGTTGCCGGGGAAGGCTAAAGGCTACGATTTTTGGTGTTTGACTCGCACGTATTTGTCATGATTTTTGGTATATTTGGCTAGTGTTTTAGTTAGATTTGTTGTTAATTTTGGGTATAAGTTGGATTGATTGAGCATATTTTTGTATTTATATATCTCCGACTTATTTTAGCACATTTTATGTTTATTTTAGGTATTTTGAAGTTTTTCGGTGTTAAGGTGGATGAATGTGGGCCCGCGAGTGGAGTTTCAAAGAAATTGAGCCCTGATTTGGTATATTACAGCTGACATTGGGTCTGTCATCTACATTGGGTTACCCAGTGTCAAAACCCAAAGTTAGAAAATCTGGCAGAATCCATCCGATCGGACTAGAAGACCATCCGATCGGACAAAAGCGGTACAAAGTCGGATTTTATGGAGATTTTCAGTTACGGAAGGGCTATTTGATGGCTACAAAAGGCCAAGAACTCAGCCACATTCAGAGACACGAAAATATCACTAGGAGCCCATTCGGGAACCAATAATCCCTCGTCCGGTTCGTGACAAACCGGGTCGAGAAGACATTCTCGAACCTCTTGGTGATGACAACCCATGAGTGTTCTTGAATTATTTTTCATTCTATTTCCTTTTTTTCCAATTAAAACATTAGTTTTCAGATTTTATATAGATGTTAGATTGGCTATCGTTTATCGTTTGAATTGGAGGTTCGTGACAAGCTTCCAGAATCCCAACGTGGTTCATCTTATCTCCGAAATAGCTGGAGTTGGCAAGGATTTCATCATAGTGACAATCACTTTTCTCCAATTTAGTAATTTCTAAACTTAGTTCTCATTAGTTTGTTTTGATTTTCAGTAATGTTGTTTGGATATTGTGTTTTGAATTGGATATTGTGTTTAGATGATTTGTTTGAATCGTTTATGTTTGGATTATTGTGAATCATTTGGTGAAGAATTATTTTCGGTAACTAGTTGATATCTATTATCGTTTATTGGGCTTGTGATATTGGATTTGTCAATGGTTGTTGAGTAGAAATCACGGGTCTAGTGCTTGGAAACGTTTAGAACCATCGCTTGGAGTCATCGGGCGTTTAATCTATACGTTGGGATTGACAACCCCAACTCGTAGACTAAGTGTTCGATGAAATGCCTAAGCGGTCGTGGAGACGAGTCCAAGGCCCTAGACCCCCGTTTATTAATCTTTTAAAAGTTGAAGTTCGTTATTAAATCTTTTATTAACTTTAGTTAAGTTCTTGCATGGTGATTGACGCTCTCCTTGCGAGAATAGTTTAAATTGCTCGTAGTATAAATCATCGTTTAGTTATTAAAATTCTCAAAACCCTTTTGTCCGAGTGTTTAGATTAGCTTTTTATTATTTTCTCGTTCGTATAAACAAACACAAAAACAACTTCCGATTAGTCTTCCTCGAGAGATCGACTCGAGTTAACTTGCCAAGTCTACAAGTGACCCCGTTCTCTTGCGGGCGAACTAAAACCCTTTCAAAAGTAGACGAGCACTGTTAACTGGATTTTAATTTTGAAAGGAACACAAAAGTTCGGCTCAAAATTTGGCGTCGTTGCCGGGGAAGGCTAAAGGTTGTAATTTTTGTGTTTGTTCTTCGTGATCTTTGTTCGTGTTTTTATTGGTTTTGTTTGTGTTTCGTGTTCGTTTGTGATTTTTCTTTTTGTTCATTTTTGTTATTATCCACCGGTGTGTTTTGATCTTGTGTGTGAGTGTTGTGTATGCAAGGTACCTCGACACCAAGGCCGAGATTCAACAAACCGTTTCAAAAAAAAAAAAAAGAGAAAAAAAAAGAGAGAAGAATGTCTAACTCGTACGCTTGCTCTGATCTTCAACCGACCACTCGATGGAGTCAAACGATGCGTGACTATGATGCGGATGAGTTCTACTATGAGCAACTCCCGGTATTTTATGGGCTCGCGAGTGAGGATCCATTTAATTTCATCCAAGAGTACGAGACCATTACCCGAACGTTCCCTCTTTTAGGCCTTACGATGGATGAGGTGAAGGTGCGACTCTTCCTATACACGTTGAAGGGTCGGGCAAGAAAATTATTTATGCATTCAGAGTGTGATTCCTTGGGGAAGTGGGAGGAAGTATACAATTGGTTTATGGAGACATTCTATTCGCCTGAGTGGGACACATCTTCACGATCATACACTTCAAGACACAAGAGGATCGATGAATTGACTAGAGAGATAGCATCCCTAAAAGCTAAGCTAGCAAGTCGAGCCTTATCGAAGAAGGATATTGAAGAATGTGATCGTTGCGGATCACGATGGCATTTGACGAATGCATGTCGAGTGATATTTGACTAAGAGCCACAGGAGGAACCTTCAGTCATTCAGAACTACTCGAGCTACGACTCTTGTGCACTTTTTGGCTCAAATCCCTACTACCCAAGATATGAAGACTATAATCTACATTCTCCCCCTAACCACTACCAAGAAATCCACTATCATCCCGATGCCCCATTCGATAATGATTCTTACTCAGTCACCCATGATGAAGTGGAGCAGCTTATGTCTTACGAGCTGCAAATTTTTGATGTAGTGGAGCCCACCTTGGAGTTTGGTGATTTAAGCTTGAATGCTTGTTTGGGAGAGCTGTGTGAAGAGATGGATATCAAGGATTTGGCTGAAGTCGCCTCTTTTGCGAACGATTATGAAATTCTGGGTGATAGTGTAGGGGTGTTACCAATTGAGGTTCCGAGTGAGGATGTTGGTGACTCGGACTTACTTGTTCTTTATGGAGATGCTGGAGTTTTGATACCGGATTTGGAGGAGGATGTGTTTGTTGAGCCGCATTGCGTTCTACCCGATGCTTTGATCAATCTTAACGTTAAGGCGGTAGAAGAGGCAATCAATAAGGAGTTTGGGACGGTCGATGATCATTCCTTATGTTCGACCGATTTCCTAGTCATTCCGGTGACCGAGCATTGTCCCACACTCCGACTGACTTTGGATCTCTTTTTGGTCATCGATTACTCACGTTTTTGAGCTCCAAAGCTGGTTGGAGTTTTTATCATCGTGGAAAATGCTCATCGTGCCTACCTTGGTGGTTGTCATCGCCCGCTTTTGCTCTTGGAGAACACTAAGGCATGGCACGATCGTCATTTATTTCTGGATCCCGGATAACATCACCCTTGTAAGTCGTCGAGCAAAAGATGTAAAAAATTGCACTTCTTGGGAGGTAACCCAAGGTATCATTTTTCTAGCTTAATTAAAAAAAAAAAAATAATAAAAATAATAATAAAAATAAAAATTCATTTTTGTACATATTCTTGTTCTTGATTAACTTGAGTTGGATAGGTGTGGTAATGGTTTGTTGAGTTGTGCAGAAAAAGTGTAAAAAATGATGCTTTTCCAGGACATCCGATCGGATGAGAGGAATTGACCGGTCGGACGAAACACACTGGACTGTTGTCCGACCGGAGTGGTGTAGTGACCGGTCGGATGGAGGCAGCAGACTTACTTGAAACCATCGCTCCATTTGTAGAGTTCCATCTTTCCCTCTGGACGGCATGGAAACTTAGGCGGGCCCGAGCCCCAGTATTGTATCACTTTCTATCCCAACTCTCGTTTTTCATTTTTAGTGATTTTGTTATGTGGTTTTTGCTTGAGTGTTTGTTAAACCATTTGACCAATTATTCGCATGATAATGTATTTGACATTTTCCTTTTTCCTTGGGTTAATTTGTATAATAGCAATGCGGACATTGCTTACCTTTGTTTGTATGGGAGGGGGGAGTCACATTATGCATACGTAGTCATTTAGGTTAAATGGTTCTGTGTGAGTCTTTTTTTGTGACGACGTGCGTATCAACCAACTGTTTTTGTCAACGTTTGTTGAAATCATTCCCATGCTTATTTGTGTTTGTACTGGCTTGCCTGTCGGAATCATGTATTGTGTGATCTTTCGTTAGAGTCTTTTGAGCTTGTTTAGTGCAAATTTTTTCAAAACCTACTTATATATATTTATTTAAAATAACACTTAGTCGTTAGCAATTTTGCGAAGCTTTTTAAAACTCGATCACCTTATTTTCAAAAGTTTGAATAAAACCCTAGTAAGGAGCCTTGTGTGTTTATCAACATTTCATGTTTTGATTCGATAAGTTTTTTGAGAAGTCTCTAAAGTTGCATGTGTATATTTGGTGTTGGAAATGACGATAGGCACATATAAAACCTGTTTTCGGCCTTATTCATAAATAAAAACCACTAAAAATCCCTAATGAGCCCCCTTTAGCCTTTATTCCATGTCTTTGTTAGCCACGAACATTATTGTTGCTCTTATTTCATTTAAGTTTGTGAGATGAGAGTTTTATTTATCATTGGTTAATGAGATATACAGTTGCATGGTGGGAATTAGTGGGGTACTATTATAAAAAAATAAAAAAAGGGATAAAGAAAGAAAAGTAAAAAAAATGGAAATTAAGGGTGCTTAAGTTCATAAGAGCATCGAGATGTTAAAAATAAAGCCTATTTATAAAGGCAAATATTCGGGTTTTGGGGTTAGAAATAGCCTTAGCTATAAAAGGCTAAAAACAATGGTATATGGCTGTTTGGGGAGAATGAGGAGCAAAATCACGCTCTATGCTTAAAATTTTAGATTGAGTGAGTTATTGATTGCGTTTGTTCGCAAGTTAGCCACACATCTTTATATATGACATACCTTACCAAAGAGGCTACATTAAAACCCTAGAAAGTCCTAATCCGATTCTTGATTAAATGTGCACACATATGCAATGTACGAGTCTTTTATTTTCACGAGTCGTTGAATGCATTTTTGTTGATCCGAGCATATACACTTACCTTTTGAAAAACACGAGCGAATGAGTGCACCATTATATATTCCCTTTTGTGAGGACGCATTCTTTAGATTTCAAGGTGAAAAGGTAACACGAGCTTAGCTTAAGAGTTTTCGACAAAAGTGTTTATATTTGCAAAACTATATTGTATGCACAACATGACTCTTTGATCTAGCTACTTTCATGCTTACGTGGTTTTGATTCTTTCGTTTGTTCGAGGACGAACAAACCAATAAAGCATGGGGTGGTTGACTCGCACGTATTTGTCACGATTTTTGGTATATTTGGCTAGTGTTTTAGTTAGATTTGTTGTTAATTTTGGGTATAAGTTGGATTCATTGAGAATATTTTGTATTTATATATCTCTGACTTATTTTACCACATTTTATGTTTATTTTAGGTATTTTGAAGTTTTTCGGTGTTAAGGTGGATGAATGTGGGCCCGCGAGTGGAGTTTCAAAGGAATTGAGCCCTGATTTGGTATATTACAGCTGACACTGGGTCTGTCATCCACACTGGGTTACCCAGTGTCAAAACCCAGTGTTAGAAAATCTGGCAGAATCCATCCGATCGGACTAGAAGACCATCCGATCGGACAAAAGCGGTACAAACTCGGATTTTGTGGAGATTTTCAGTTACGGAAGGGCTATTTGATGGCTACAAAAGGCCAAGAACTCAGCCACATTCAGAGACACGAAAATATCACTAGGAGCCCATTCGGGAACCAATAATCCCTCGTCCGGTTCGTGACAAACCGGGTCGAGAAGACATTCTCGAACCTCTTGGGGATGACAACCCAAGAGCGTTCTTGAATCATTTTTCATTTCATCTTTATTTTCCAGATCAAAACCTTAGTTTTTTCAATTATAGTAAATTGTATATCGTCAATCGCTGCTTGTACGTTGGACAAAGATTAGTACTGATTCGTTGCGATTCT
>BMAC01000067.1:965124-979786 GCA_014905375.1 Phtheirospermum japonicum
GACTTATTTTACCACATTTTATGTTTATTTTAGGTATTTTGAAGTTTTTCGGTGTTAAGGTGGATGAATGTGGGCCCGCGAGTGGAGTTTCAAAGGAATTGAGCCCTGATTTGGTATATTACAGCTGACACTGGGTCTGTCATCCACACTGGGTTACCCAGTGTCAAAACCCAGTGTTAGAAAATCTGGCAGAATCCATCCGATCGGACTAGAAGACCATCCGATCGGACAAAAGCGGTACAAACTCGGATTTTGTGGAGATTTTCAGTTACGGAAGGGCTATTTGATGGCTACAAAAGGCCAAGAACTCAGCCACATTCAGAGACACGAAAATATCACTAGGAGCCCATTCGGGAACCAATAATCCCTCGTCCGGTTCGTGACAAACCGGGTCGAGAAGACATTCTCGAACCTCTTGGGTATGATAACCCATGAGTGTTCTTGAATTGTTTTTCATTCTATTTCCTTTTTTTTCCAATTAAAACATTAGTTCTCAGATTTTAGATAGATGTTTGATTGACTATCGTTAATCGTTGGAATTGGAGGTTCGTGACAAGCTTCCAGAATCCCAGCGTGGTTCATCTTATCTACGTAATAGCTGGAGTTGGCAAGGATTTTATCATAGTGACAATCACTTTTCTCCAATTTAGWAATTWCTAAACTTYGTTCTCATTAGTTTGTTTTGATTTTCAGTAATGTTGTTTGGATATTGTGTTTGGATTGGATATTGTGTTTAGATGATTTGTTTGAATCGTTTATGTTTGGATTATTGTGAATCATTTGGTGAAGAATTYTTTTGGMTAACRAGTTMATGTCTATTATCGTTTATTGGGCTTGTGATATTGGATTTGTCAATGGTTGTTGAGTAGAAATCACGGGTCTAGTGCTTGGAAACGTTTAGAACCATCGCTTGGAGTCATCGGGCGTTTAATCTATACGTTGGGATTGACAACCCCAACTCGTAGACTAAGTATTCGATGAAATGCCTAAGCGGTCGTGGAAACGAGTCCAAGGCCCTAGACCCCCGTTTATTAATCTTCTAAAAGTTGAAGTTCGTTATTAAATCTTTTATTAACTTTAGTTAAGTTCTTGCATGGTGATTGACGCTCTCCTTGTTAGAATAGTTTAAATTGCTCGTAGTATAAATCATCGTTTAGTTATTAAAAATCTCAAAACCCTTTTGTCTGAGTGTTTAGATTAGATTTTTATTATTTTCTCGTTCGTATAAACAAACACAAAAACAACTTCCGATTAGTCTTCCTCGAGAGATCGACTCGAGTTAACTTATCAAGTCTACAAGTGACCTCGTTCTCTTGCGGGCGAACTAAAACCCTTTCAAAACGTAGACGCGTATTTGTTAACCGGAATTTAATTTTGAAAGGAACACAAAAGTTCGGCTCAGTGTTTGCTTTTATTTATTTTTATTCGTAATCTTATTTGTTTTTTTGTGTTATTGTTTGTTGTTGAATTTTGTTTTTGTAATTTTTGGTACGTTTAATCTCTGTTTTTGAGTGTTGTGCTTTGTAGCCACATTTTTGAAGACTCGAGATTTTAGATTGAAGATGGCGGATTCGCCATATGATGACTTTTACATTCCACCTTTTGATGGAAGGATGTTTTGCCCAATGTCCGATTGGCATGGGTTTCGACCGGTAATTCCTTTGAGCTTTGCAATGCGGGAGTACGATCTTGATGAATTTTACCTCGAGTAACTCCCGATTTTTCATGGATTTCCAAGCGAAGACCCGCTCCATTTTATCCGAGAGTACGAAACTATAACCAGCACATTCCCTCTTTTCGAACTTACATGGGATCAAGTGATGATGCGACATTTTATGTTCACGTTAAAGGATCGGGCGAGTGAATGGTTGACAAATCTAGATCCTGATTCCTTAAAAACGTGGGAAGAAGTAGTGGATCAGTTCATGGGGTCGTTCTACTATTCTGAATGGGTCCCACCTTCAGTTTCTTATAATTCGAGCTTAAATGATCCATATGCTTCGATTAATCACTTCGATCACACCCCATCACAAAGTTTCTATTGCCCGACCTTTAACGAAATTTTTATAATCCGGGTTTGGAACCTTTTTCCACGGGATATGATTCGTATGCTCCACTCGATTCCGATTCTTCGAGCTACGACCTGTTTCCTCTTCTTACATCAAACTCTTATGTTTCGAGTTTCGAGCAGTTTTTTCCCAAAACCACATATCATGATTCGAGATATAATGATCTGTGTGCTCCTTGCGAATCATATTCTTATACCCCGAGCTATGATTGTTATCCTTTGTCTCATTCGTGTATTCCTAATGATGAAGTTCGAGTTGAGGTAGATCGACCTCATTTTGACAAGGTGACGTTATTTGATGTGGTAGAGCCTACCGTGGATGTTTGTTCGGAAGAGGTTTGTAAAGCGGCTGAGATCGAGGAGTTGGTTGAGATCGCCCCCCTTGCGATTTTTGATGACACCATGGATATAAGTGTGGGGGTGTTGCCGTTGGAGTGCCCGGAGGATGTTGGAAATTTGAGCCTTCTTGTTCTTGGTGAAAAAGGTGGAGTTATGGTGCCAGTGTTGGAGGAGAGTGTGACTATTGAGTCCCATTTTGAACCACCCTAAGCTTTATTGAAATTTGATTTTGACGTGGTAGACAATATAGTCGAGAAGGTGTCCAATCACCCCATGCTACAAGTGTCGTTTGACATATTCGAGGTGATCGATTACTCGCGTTCCGACCTCCGAAGCTAGTTGGAGTGTTTTTCATCTCGGGACGTGATTTTTATGCCCGCCTTGGTGATTATCATCGCCAACTCATGCTTTTAGAGAATAACAAGGCGTGGCACGACCGTCATCAATTTTTAGACCCGGGATGACATCGACCGTGGACGCGTCAAGCTAAAGACGTTAATTAAGCGCTTCTTGGGAGGCAACCCAAGCCTTTTAACTTTATTTGTTTTTGTGTGTTTTTGTTTCTTTTCATTTCAGGTTCCCCTTGACTTTGACGCCCGTTAGATGATCTTGGATGCTCAACTCATCATCACAAGAGCGATTTCAGGGACGTATCTCTCCTTCTCTTATTTTTTACCATACTTAGCTTAATTTTTCATTTTATACAATGTGGATTGTATGGTTTAAGTGTGGGGGGGTTTGTCCTTGGTTTGGTTAGTAATTTTTGTATGCTTGCTTGTGGTTGATTTGAGTTGTGTGTATTTATATTAACTGGAACCTTTACGAAGTGACGTGGTTAGATGCTTTGGTTAGGATATTTAGACTTTCGTTCGAACAATAGTGTAATTGTGGGGAATGAAGTGTAAATAGTCTATGAAGTGTCTTGTCTTCTGTTTTATTCTTATTTCATTCCTAAGAGTCGAATACTCTCTACTAGCCCCGTTTTCAGTTAACCTCTATAGGATTTTATGTAATTTTTGGTTTTATTTTGGAGACGTTAAAACTCCACGTGCAAAGTTGAAAAATATTATCAGTTGCACTTAGCAGCATAAGATTGGAGTCAATGAACTCTCATTTGTGATTTATGTAAATTATGTTCGTTTAGTACCTTATCTCTTTAGGTACTAAAAAAAAAAAATTATTAAAAAAAAAAAGAAAAAAAAAGAAAAGGAAAGGAAAGAATAAGTACAAGAAGAGAAAACCTTGTACAAGTTGAGTTCTTATTTTTATTTTTATTTTTTTAGATTGTTTGTTAAAGAGGTGTATAGATGACTGGGCTAGTTCGGTGACGATTTGGCGGTTTGAGTAGGGGTAGACTTTGGTCGAGGCATGGATGGGTGACGTACATGGAGGTCAACTCGTTACTTTTAGGTGTTCAGAAGCTAGTCTAAATCTCTTAACTCAACGTTATCGTGTCGTCCTTTTAGTCGAGTTTTTAGTCAATCTAATGCATTAACTTCTTGAACCATATGGATGCATTAGTAATTAAGTCATCGGGCAATTAGCTTTTCCTTGTCTATGTCTAGATTAGATTTTGCTTGAGGACAAGCAAAAAGCTAAGTGTGGGGGAATTGATTTGTACATATTTGTGTGTGATTTTCGTGTGTTTTGTATCGTGTGTTATGTGCTTTTACGTGTTTTAGGTTTATCTTTTTATCATTTTTCTTCCTTTTATGTTTTCATTTCTTTTGGTGTTAAATGTGTTTTTACGTGATCTTATATGAAATAATCTAATCTTGCTTAATTTTAGTATTTCAGTTCAAAACGAGGAAAACAGGACGAGCGACGAGCCGAAGCCCTACAGGCGCCGCAATGCAGCGCCCGCGTCGACGCCGAGAACCGCTCGCGTCGATCGACGCTAGGTCGACGCTGCGCCCACGTCAGTCGACGCACCATCGACGCTTGGTCGATGCATAGGTTCAGTTGCGTCGATCTTTGCCCCGTCAGTCGACGCACAAGCCGACGCAACTTGCAGTAGCGTCGATCCTGGTCCACGTCGGTCGACGCACTATCGAGTCGACGCGCCAACCCTGACTCGCGTCGATGCCTATGCTCTGCCCGCATCAGTCGATGCACCGTCGATGCTCCGGCAGTTTGGGCAGTTATTTCGGGAAAATCTATAAAAGCCGGTGGTTTTCTTCATTTTCAAGTGCTGGGACGAGGGGGAAAGGTCCAGAGATTGTCAATAACCCTCGTTTCATGCCACCATTTCAATTCACGCAAGATTAGATTTAATAGTTCGTTATCTCATCGTTTTCTATGCCGCCCGACGTTCAAGGCCGTTTCTCGCCGCTGAAGATCATTCGATGGCTGTTGCTTTCTTAGATTATAAGTTTTCTGAACTTTTCTTATTTGGTTTCATAGCGTAGCTTTTGATTTCGTTGTACTTTAATGTTGAATTTTAATAGCGTAATTTAGTATAATCTTTTACCATTTTTCTCGTTGTTAATTTATGTTTATATTTCATGCTTGTATTGAAGTCTTCATGTTCATGCTTTGGTTTCATGCTTGGGCTGAAATTATGTTGTTGATCATGATGATGCTTGTAGGCTAATTTTATCGTTCTAGTACTTAGGGTCATTTAAAAACATCGGGACTGACAACCCCGATCGTGGAGATGATTTTATGCACTAGACCCTCGCTTTTATTAATCATTTTTAAAAACTTTTAATTGTATTGCTCGTAGATGTTAGAAAACCCCAAACCTTATTCGATCGTGTGTTTAGTCTAGTTTAGTTTTTATTTTCGGTTCTACTTACGTAAAATCGAACATCGGAATAGTTTCCGATTAGTCTTCCTTGTGATTCGACTCGAGTCAACTTATCGCCTACAATAGCTTCGTTCTCTTGCGGACGAGCTTTTCATTATTTTAAACGCGAAAAAGTTCGATTCAACCTTGACCTGCCATTAGCTTGTTATGTGCTACTGAGGCAAAATTTTATCTTATTCCCATTTTTTTACACCATTCATGCATCATGTACCCGTTGAATTATGTATCATTGTCCGAGACCAACACTCGTGGTACTCCATACCTGAAAAAGATATTATCAAAGATAAAGTCTATCATCCTCTATTAGGCTATGTTAGTCACATCCCCGCCCTCCGCCCACACGACCACCAAATACTGTTTCTTGCATGGTGTTTTTGGAAAAGGTCCAATGATATCAATCCCCCATTGTGCAAATGGGAATGTATAGATCATTATTATCATATCTTCGGCTGGAACATGAATTATCAACGCAAACATCTGACATTTCTTACAGGTCATTACTAGCTCGCCTGACATCCCCTTCATCCTAACTAAAAGAAACTGGCTCGTAAAGCCATTCCCACCGATGCTCGGATCTTTGCATGATTCTCACAATAGCCTTCATGTATCTCTCGCAACACCCAAAACCCTTTTTTAAGTGACAGAAACTTCTGGTAGGGCCCAAAGTGCGACCTTTTATTCAAATGTCCATCCATTAAGAAAAAATGAGTTTTTGTGATAGTTGTGCATTGCCCTATGTGGATTTGTTAAGAACTTCTCGAATTGGTGTTCGGAATTCTCTACCTCGCCTATCTCTATAATCTTATCCCTTTTTTCTAAGCTACTAGTTGGTAGCTCCATTAGAGTAACCGTCCTTATACTGCGGTCCCCCAAGGCTCCCACCATCTTAGCGAGCTGATCAGCCCTCACGTTTTTTGCTCCCGATAAAAGTTCCAAACTAAGCTCCTTGAATTTAGCTACCCCATCCCTAACTTTCCCCAAATACTCCTGCATACGTCCTTCCCTTACCTCGAAAGATCCAATGTATTGACAAACTACCAGCTGATAATCTTTGTAGGCCTTTAGGCTACTTACCTTCAGGTCGTTTGCCATTCTTATTCATTGCAGTAATGCTTCATACTCGCCCTCACTGTTTGAGACCTTGAACCCTAATTTTACCATAAAATCTAGTTTTTCCCTCTTTGGGCTAGTTAGAACAATTCCCAACCCTGCCCCACTTTCTTTAGCTGATCCATCCACATGTAATAACCATGCCTTCTGCTCGACCTCGTCTACCACTAGGCGCACCATCTCCTGCAAGAAGTCAGTTAGTACCTGTGCTTTAATCATCATTCTTAGCTTGTTTACCACCTTATACTCGCTAGGCTCTACTGCCCACTTTACCAATCTTCCAGACACGTTGGGCTTGCCCAATACCTGTTTCAAAGCCAAGTTAGTTCTTACCCTAATCTTGTGACCCAGAAAATAAGGTTGCAACTTCATTGATGTGTAGATCAGTACAATCCCTCCCTTCTCTAACTCGTAATAACTCTGCTCGGCCCCTCGTAGCATCATAATTATGTAATAAATAGGTTTTTGACTCCCGACCTCCTCTTAATTAATACCGAGCTAACCGCGACCTCGCCCACTGATATGTATAAGATCAGATATTTTCTCGGCATAGGTTTTGTAACAGTGGGATCTTGACCAGGTATTCCTTCAGCTTCTTAAAGCCTCTGCTATTTACTTTGTACATTCATATTTTGATCCCTTTCTCAATGTTTTAAAAAAAGGAAAACCCTTCTCGGTTGACCCCGAGATGAATTTACTAAGTCCTTCTATGTGACCTGTTAATACTTGCACATCCCTCACGGTTTAGGTGTGGGGCATCTCCATCACGACCTTCACCTTCTATGGATTTACCTCAATGCCTCGCTCCGTCACCATGTATCCCAAGAACTTACCCGATCAGGCACCAAGAACACATTTTGGGATTCAACTTCATCTTATATTGCCTTGGTATCTCGAAGGCCTTACTTAGGTCGTTCACATGATACTCCACCTTCTTTATCTTTACTAATATATCATCCGCATACACCTCTATTACTGTCCCTAACAGGTCCTTAAACATCTTATCCACCAGCCTCTGGTAGGTTGCACCTGCATTATTTAACCCAAACGACATTTAGAAAAAATAATACATACTAGTTGATGTAAAAAATCTTATTTAGGTTGGTCCTCCAGCGCTCATGGGATTTGATGGTAACCCTGTGATGCACTTAGTAGCTCATATCCTGAGGTAGAGTCCACCAATTGATCGATGCACGATAGTTGTTAATGATCCTCAGGACAGGCCTTACCCAGCTCGTGAAAGTCAACACATATCCTCCACTTATATCCTAGCTTTGGCACCATAACCACATTCGACAAGTACTCGGAGAATTGGGTCTCTCGAGTATGACCCGCCTTCAGTAACTTTTGCACCTCCTCTTCTTTCACCTTACCTAACTCTACCCCAAAATACATTCTTTTTTGTCTCACCGGTCTTACCTCGGGATCCGTGTTTAAATGATGTTGTGGGACCTCAAGGGACACCCCTAATAACTCATCATCCCCAAAGTAAATATGTCTCGAAGATCTCACAGCAGTGCAATAAGCTTCTCCTTTATATCATTTGGAAGCTGGCTACCTATCTTTGTCACGTACCTCTGCCTGTTATCCTCCAATTCTATCTCCATGAGTTCTTCATGTGTTCAGATAGGTTTATCTTCCTCCCTTGGTTTTTTGGTGCTCAATATCCCCTCCTGAATTTCTCCACTTCTTTCCCTCTTTCCTTCACTCATCCCCTTCCTTACCGTAATTTCATATTAGGATCGTGTGACCTGCTAATCTGATATTGTTTCACTGACCTCCTGCTGGGTATTTTATGCTCATGTGGTAGGTCAATGTAACCGCCTGGAACTCATTGAGGGCAGGTCGCCCTAATATAATCTTATAGGCTGAGCTGGCCTTGATGATCAAGAACCTTATCTTCTTCTCCACTTGCAGCTCATCACTTCCCCAGACAACTAAAATGACTACTTCTTCTTCTGTGATGACATGTGCCTCATTAAAAGCATATACTGGTGTTTGCACGGACTTTGTCTTTACCTTAGGATTCATATACTCCAAGCACTTATAGTATAAGATGTTGATTGAGCTCTCATTGTCAACGGACACCCTTCCTACATTATATTAATTCACTTCTACTCTAATCACCAGCACATCATTCTAATCGACCTTCATTCCCCGCCTTTCTGTTGGATCAAAACAAATAACCGGTCCTGCGGGCGGGGGTCATCTATTTATAGTTGCGACCTCAAAATGTCCGGGCCGGGCTGCCTTTGCATGTTATTTTGTTTAATTGTTTGAATCCCTACCTGTTAGCCCACCTAAAATCATGTTTATTTGTCTTCTATTGTTTCCAGCACTCCCACCTTGCTCCTGCCTCCTCTACTCTTCTTGTCTTTTTTGTTCTTTTGTTTGTGCCTTCGGGGGACCTCAAGGAGAATTTCTGGGCAATTTTTATCTCTCTTGAGGTGCTCTACCCAATAGAGGACCTCCTTCAAACGTCAGGCCTTAATTAATCTTTCTATGTCCTCCTTTAGGTGTCGGCACTTCTCCGTAGAATGTCTGTAGTTATTATAAAACCTGCCAAAAAACTAAGATCTTTGGTTGGTAGGTAATTCCGTGTAATCTAATGGCATTGGACATTTGTCTTTCCATAACTGTGAACACCCTAGCCCGTAGCATCGTCAGAGGTGTGAAGTTGTTCGACTCTTCTCTCCATACTCTTCAATCATTCTTCGCCTCTATTCTCCCATCCTTACCCGGTGCTATGATTGTTCTTACTGGTCACCCTAAGTCTCTCCTAGGTTCAGGTCTCTTTGTTGAAGGTTTTTCCAGGTCTTCGACCTCCCATCCAAAACGCACTCGATCTTCCTCCTCTGCTTCTTACACATGGATGTACTTAATACATCCATCTAGCACTTGCTACAAAATGAACTCATATCGCTTAGCTAATGAGGTTCTCAAACCTCCTATTCTTAATCCTTGATTTAGGGCACCAGCTTTTATCTCATTCGTTATTGTGGGCACCTCCAAAGTAGCCCTAGTGAATTGGCTACGTATTCCTTCAAATTTTCCCTAGATCATTGTAATACTGAAAAGAGAAATATGAATGCCTTCATGTGAGTCTTAGCGCTAGAAAAGTGTGTCAGGAAAGTTGAATTTAGCACCCAAAGTCTTGTAATACTTCCTAGGGTGATCTGATGAAACTAATCTTGCGCTTGATCTTGTAGGGTAGACAGAAATGCCCTACATGCCACAGCGTTCATGTACTGCCTCAATGTTGCCTCGTTCTCAAAACTCTGAATGTGTTGAGTGGGATCTGACAACCCTTCATAATAAAAGTTGAGTCCTTTGTACCCCGGAGAAAAGCTGCCTTTAATATTTCTTCAGAAAATAGGTGGCCTCTCTCCTCATGATGACCCATAACCGCAACCTATTTTTGTAATGCTCTGCATGTCTCTCATCGCTCAGGATATTGGCAACATGTCATCCCCGTACTCCTCTATCTCTCTACTCTGTCATAGGTCACTTTTTTGATATCTTCTTCATCGAACCGGAAAAATATCCCTACCAGATACTCATGCTCCTCCTCTTGTTCAGATGATGAGTACCTCCTATGAGGTCGCTTCCTCTTCGCTGCTTGCATTAATTCCAGATCAGGCATCCATGGTTCTTTCTCCATCCTCTTTTTTTGGTCGATGTAATTGGTTCTGGCCTATATTCTTCATCCTTATCGCCCCTAGGTGTGGGTCCTGCTTTGTCGTCGTTGATGTCCTTTTCTGATATGATTTTTTTCAGCCTGTCTATAGGTATTGCGCTAACCAATCTTTGGAGAAACCCCTTATTAATATTGCAGTATTGGTGTTTCGGTAACTCCTCAAATTTCTTTGTGCCTAGGTTAATCTTTTTCTGTTGTGTTATCTTCGTAGTTCTACCTTACCCTCCAACTTGCATACTCTTCTCGCCCTCTTTCTCTGGTCTCGGTGCTTTCCCGACCATTGGCTCCTTCCTCTGCCTCTATGTTTTTGCGGTCTCTTGCTCATCTATGGCCTTTGGTGATATGTACGCATGTATAGGGCATCGCTCTTTCTAATTCTAGGCCTTAATCTGGCTCCGTGAAATCAAGAACTTACGGTGTTGTGTTTATTCCCTTCATGATTACTTCTGAATTGTTCTCGTGTCTCTCGCTCAAGGACTCATTGTCCATTATATTCCTACAGACGGTGCCACTTGATGTGACGAAAAATCTTGGCTCACCAAGAAAGAGGTTGATGCTCCTCGAATTGCCTTCTCGAACTCGAGCAACCTACAAAACAATACCCAAGCCGAACAGCCCTGACGCAGGCCATCTGATGCTTAAATCAATATTTGTATATAGTGATAAACAAGAGATCTATGAAAGTAAGAGTAATCAACTTAGAATAGAATTGAGACATATGTCCTCTTTATATAGACAAGATACGTGTCCCCAATCTAGGGTTTCCGTCTCCTATGCACACAATAATTTCATAATAAACCCACCGACTTAATTAAGATCTCTCTCTTATGCTAAGTTACCATAACCATTAGAACTCTCGCCACTTGTTAAATTACTGTAATAATCATGGGCCATAAACTATTCATGTACCTTTAGTCTGTCGGTGCCCATACCATGACCATATCAGTCAATCGTAGACATATAAAGCTTAGCTTCTTTATCCGACCCGATTTAAGAACATTACTAACATTCTAACCCGTAAGAGCTCATACTTTTTTTAAATAGGTTGCTCCTTTTATTTAAACGACTCAATTCGACGTACATGTCAACCTATATATTTAATGCCGTATCATAGTTAAACGTCTGATCCAAATTAAAACATTTCCTTTATCAAAGTTGGTAGTAATTTGTAGTTTATTTTAACGTGATGTATAATATTTTTTTTACTTAATGCCTAAGAAATAATAAATAAAAATTGCATTGCTAAAAACATAAATACCCAAACTCTTCACAATTTTTCAATACTATCTCAACCTCTAAACATTTTCAATTTTTATACTCACTTTACAAAAATAATTTTATGTGTCTTTCATTGATTTTATCGGTCAAAGTTTTTTGTGGAGTGTTGTAGTTTTGTTTGTTATATTTTTTATATTTTGTAATCATTTTTAGTATAAAAGAGGCCGTCTTTTTTTTTTTTTTTGTGTGTGTGTGTGTTATGAAACATATTTTATAGCTCCAAGAAAAGTCAAATAACAACCTCCAACTCGACTGAATTTATTCTATTGGTAAACACGTTTAGAACACTTATAATTCAAAAAGTAAATCACCAACATCAAATGTCAAACGTATCATTAAGTTTCAAAGCATCTTGAAACTTCACGCGACATTCATGCAATCTATTCTCATTGAATGGAAACAACATCTTATGATTAAAAAATAGACAATAATACCTTCAAAAACTTTCAATTGTTCGAATGTACTATCTAAGAATGAAATAACAATATTCACTAGAATCACTATAACAATAAAATAATTAACCCTAAAAGACTCTCCAAGAGACAGTGAGTCTCTTAATGACAATTTTCATCAAATTGTTTCTTCCTCCGAGTTTTACACTTTTGAGGGAAAATAAGATCAATTTACATTTTAGATACAAGTTCATTGGATATTGAATGGCTGATTGAAACCCTTCCTCACTATATGATTTAAAATAAGAAATTAAAATTTTCAAAATACTTATGGCGGCATCAATTTGCATATCTCTAAATTTTAAATTCTTACTAATCAAATTAATTTTATTCAAAACATTATGCCACATATAGTCATGCCCAACAAATATTCAAAATTCTCAAGTTCGTAAGTTACTAAAAACTCGGCCTCACTCCTATTTTTGCCATCTTCATGAACTCTTGATAATTAATTCAAATAGAGCTTTGCTTATCTTATTAAGTTGAGTTATTATAGTTGTAATCCTATTAAACTTGTAATTCAAACATAGCATCTCTTGTCTTATTAGGATGAGTTATTATAGTTGTAATGCTATTAAAATGACTTGCACATCATGTTGTTGATAATGACTTTAAAGTCAAGTGAAAATATGATTTCCAAACTATCCCATCCTTTTGTAGAACCAACAAATAATGTATATAAAAATTGCACAACTTCAAAAAATGAGACAATTTTAACACAAACATATTCTTTTTGTCTCAACTGTTTTCTAAGAAAATACAAATATAACAAACACAAACGCGTGCGCGCGCGCACACACACATTCACACACACACATATATATATATATACACACACACACTTGTATAATAATTTTGGGCCCCAAAAACTGGGGGTCGGGCCGCCGCCCACGCCAGCCACCCTCAGGACCCGCTTTGAGTACTGGCACCCTATCACCAATATAATCAGAACGTGAATTAGAAAAAGTGAATTATGCTAATAGTTGCACTAAAGTGTTCGTAATCACGATTAAACCAACTAAAAGAAATTTTTTAGAAATGTGGACAAGTAATAAGGATATCATCTATAATGTTGCCAATATAAGTGTAGTCTTCAGTCTTCCTTTGTAGCCATGAAGAAGTAACATACAATCCTCCTCGATTATAAGATTAGAATTTAGAGATTCTCATTTGCAAGGCTAATTTACATCCCTATGACGTGCACGAGATTCGAAATTGGTATGGTCAATTTGTTTGGAGAGGGCTTTGATGTCATTTCCCCCACATCTCGAATATCAGCTCTAATTCATGTTCCTTTGACAAACATTAAAGTCGTGATCTTCGCATTCCAGAATTCATGCATACGGTTGACAGCCAAGTCAAAATGATCTTGATGTGTCGGTACTCAACCAAGATGTTTACGTGTCACATATTATTACACACACTCTAATGTATGCAGTATATACAATTACATGAATTTTTTAAGTTCAAATTAATGAACTTGCCGAGTGTACCAGAGGCTAAGGGAGGGCTGGTCCAACCTAGGCCCTTTTCCACCCAATATGTTAAATTACCCTATAATTTTTTTTTTTAATAACAAAATATATAGAAGAGATTGTTAAGTTTCTACACACTACTCGTTCATCGTCTGGCTACGCCCTTGGTGTATATGATACAAATGTGTCAAAATTATGAACTTTGTATCTAAAGTAATAAATTTTTCCATAAAAACTGATAAAACTTTTATGTTTAAATTAACAAATTCGAGTGAAGTTTTTAGTATAAACTAATTAACAGTGTGTTATACTAGTAAACCTTTGTGTAAAATGTATGTACATTTTGTGTTTAAACTATTTAGTATAAAATAATGAACACCGTGTGTCGTGAAAGGCACCATACACTCATTCCCCCTTTCATTTATATCTATCCATTTATTAATATTTATAACCAATTTTTAATCCAACGATTGAGATCAAGTGAAAATAGTGTCTCTCACATCACCATATAAGTTTCCCTTGTTTATATTAGTAAACATTCTGTTTGGATGTTGCTGCAAGAAACATTCCTTCAAAAGCCATTTGTTTATAAATTAAGTTAAGTGTAACTAATGTCAAACTTTTAAATGTTTTGAGTTAAAATTGTGATAATGTGAACATAATTAACGATTTTCTTTTTATTATCAGTTGGACCAGAGACGGTCAAAATTGATATGCTGGATGAAGAAATTCTCATACTTCATAGAGACAGGCAAGTATTTTCAAACGCTAATTGAATTGTTGTTAGATTAAAAAGATCTGCAAAATCTGTCTTTTTTCCTCTTAATAATAATTAATACGCAACTCATTCCTTTTCTTGAATCAAACGCGTGGTAAAATTTGGCCTCTTAACATTTAGAACAAAAAATCTATCAATATATTTATATCTATATATATATTAAAAGAGAGATCTAGAGAGAGAAAATAATAGGAGTAGAATTAATAATTATTTTAATTAATAATTTTCTTAATATAATTAGAGAAGTAAATACCTTAATTAGATTGTGAGTAGGAAAGATAAAAAATATCATGTAAAATTATTTTCCTTTTTTAGTTATGTAAAGATTTTATTAACATAATTATGATAGATACATTAATTAATATTAATGATGATTTGGTTTCCTTTTTTAATTAAAAAATCAACTAGAATTAGTTTTTTCTTTTAATTGTGTAGGAATCTTCTTAACATAATTAGGATAGATACTCTAATTAACAATAAAAAATAATAAAAAAGTAATATTATATATATATATATATATATATATATATATATATATAATATATATAATTACTTATTTAAATATTTTAATACACTCAAGCCAATTATTTTTATTTTAGATAAAGTAAAATAAAAAAATTATCGTGCAACTCACGGGCACAATACTAGTATATGTC
>BMAC01000067.1:985472-1006441 GCA_014905375.1 Phtheirospermum japonicum
TATAATCACTTATATGTTATTTTGATTTTTATTATGAGTTTTCTTTTTACGTTTTTTCGTAATTTTTCTCATTTTGAGTCCAACAATATCAAATTTGTCATTTTTTCTCAAAATAATTTGATCAATTTATTTAATTAAATTATACAAAAATGCACAATACAATATAATATGATATTATTTTTTTATTGGTCATCAACATGTTTATAAAATATTATTTCAACACCTTTCATTGTGTGTGTGTGTGTGTGTTATTTTATTTTTATTATGAGTCCAACAATATCAAATTTGTCACTTTTTCTCAAAAATAATTTTATCACTTTTTTAATTAAAACATGCAAAATTGTACAATGCAATACAATGTAGTATTTGTTTAATTGGCTATCAACATGTTATTTATCAAATATTATTACGATTCAGTACTTTTGATTTGAATTGATTTCTTAAAATAATGTATTTGTTACTATCTCAGTAATCATGCAAAATAATACAAGTGCGAAACCAGCATCGAGTGGAATGGACACTGTGGCATCAACTATAATAGATTCGTAAAAATATCAACTAATTGTCTATTAGTTGTTGGTGATATTGATCCACAAAGTGGTAGCAAGATAATTGTAGTAGAAAAGAGATCTGGTAATTTGAAACGTATCAACGAGTTGCATCCTTTGTACGTTGCTCTACACTATCCATTACTATTTTCATGTAGCGAAGACAACCACAGGGAAGACATATCTTTTTCTGAACCTTGAAAACCTAAAGGCAAGGGTAAACAATATGTGACCCAAATGGAGTTCTTTTCTCACCGATTGCATGAAAGAGGCACGGAGGTACTCACTATTCTATATAGTCAGAGACTCACACAAAGATTCATAATTGATGCATATACGATTATTGAATCTTCAAAATTGTGGTACGTTAGAACTCATCAAAAAAATTATGAAGTGAGATTTACAGTAGGATTGTTGATGTAGTGTTATGAGGTGAGGCAGATGGTTGGTACTCATGTTGTCTTGCCCACGATATTTTCTAGCGGTTCTCCAGAAGTCGTTTCACATAATTTTTTTCTATACTAAATTGTGTAGCTTATTTATATGTTAAATAGTGTAACAAATTTAGATCTATCAAGTATTTGTTTAAATAGGATAATAAATATAACTATAGGTTCACTATAACATTCTATCAGAATAAATGTGAGGATGTAGAGGATAAAAATATTGATGAGATCAACATGTATTATGATTGTCAGAACAAATGTGAGGATGTAGAGTATAAAAATATTGATGAGATCAACATGTATTATGATTGTCATTACATTTTTCCACGCGAAGCGGCGTGGAGAATATTAGTTTATAAAATTCAGTATAAAACTCCACCTATCATGTGTTTGAGTTTTTATCTTACAGAAGAGCATAATGTATTGTATAATGATAATGATCACGCAAGTCAAAAATACCATAGCATGTTTTAGGTTGGTTCGAGATAAATAAAAAAAATATGGAAGCATGGAGTTTGCCTTATGTTCAGTTTCCTAAAAAATAAATTAGTACTCAAACACAAAAGAATGGACACCAAGGAAATTAGATTTGTTTTCATTAGTACGAATTTACTATATTCCGTCAAAATTGATAAAGTAATGGATGCAATATATTTAACCAAGAGTGGTGTATTTCTCATCTATAGACACAGAGGATGCTTTCTACAACTGTTAAATCTAATAGTGGAATTGTTCTTATGTAATATCTAATGACATAACTTTTCTTCTTCGTCGAAAAGAAGAACTGGGCATTCTAGATTTAGGGTTACTTTTAATATCCACTAAGATTTCGATCATTACTGGTACTCCACTTGCAAAATTAATGGTGGATGCGCATCTCATTATTTGGGACGAAACTCCAATGATGCATAACCATTATTTGAAACTCTGGACAAAATATTGAAAAACGTGATGACATTGCAAAATAATTCTAATACACAGCTTCCATTTGGTAACAAAATAATAATTCTTGGTGGATATTTTCATCAAATTTTGTCGGTTGTTCCAAAAAGTACTAGACCAGACATAGTTCACACAGTAATCAATTGTTCGCATTTATGTACTCATTACATAGTTTTGAAGTAGACCAAGAATAAGGTGCTACAAAATCACAGTTCGGATCCCAATTGCGTCAAGTTAAAGAAAGTTTTCAACTTGATAAATAGTATAGGAGATGTAATAGTTGGAGGACCAAATGATGGTATCGTTCAAATTGAAATCTAAGTGATCTATTATTGAAAAATGATGGTGACCATGTTCTGTCATTTGTGGCGAGCACATATCCACAATTTGGAAAAACTATTGAATGTTTCGCTTATTTGGAGGGTCGGGCTATTCTTTCCCCAACACTTGATGTCGTCGATTTGATTAATAAAAATATGATGTCATAAAATTATGGAGAATGTGAAGTATATCTTAGCTCTGATAATGCATTCAAATCTGACTCAAACATTTACATATTGTATGACGTCCACTTACTAGAGTTTCTAAATACCATTAAATGTTATGGATTGCCTCTATGAGTTAAAACTAAAAATTAGAATTCCACTCATGTTGTTGAGAAATATCGATCATTCCCTTGTGTTGTGTAATGTTAGTTGTTAACTTGACGGTCATATTGTATAGGCTAATATTTCTCAAGGAAGCAATGCAAYTGAATTGTTGTTAYTCCCTAYAATGACRYTCACACCATCCAATTCGAMGTTRCCTTTCAAGTTCCAACYATGACAATTTCCTCTGATCGTGTCATATGCTATGATGATCAACAAAATTTAAGGACAATATCTCTCTCACGTTGGAATTTTCCTGAAGAAGCCTGTTTTAAGCCATGGTCAGTTATACGTTGCTATATCAAGGGTGACCAATCATATGGGTTTACAAATATTGATCGACGATGATGAGAATAAACATAGTAACAAATCTACAAATGTTGTGTATAAGGAAATTTATCATAATTTGTAAAGTATATTTCGTCTAATAATAATCCTTTTATGAATTAGGTTATATCATTTTGAATACTATTCGATCTTTAAATAATATTTAGATGATTTATATATAGGGAGCAGTTATGGTAAAACCATCTCTTGTGTGAGAACCAGTGATGGTTCTTACCGAAATACACACACACACACAGATATATAACTTACGTATACATATATATATATATATATATATATATAATTACTTATTTAAATATTTTAATATATTTTAAACAATTCTTTTTATTTTAAATAAAATAAAGTAAAATAAAAAATTATCGTGCAACGCACGGGTACAATACTAGTTTCAATAGTAACAGCATCTCCAATGCAACAGTGTTAATTGATATGTGGCAAATGACATTGACATTTTATAAAAAGAAATTCTCCAATGTATCAATGTTAATGTTATGTATGTGATAATTTATTTTATTTATTTTTAGAAAAAATAAAGAGAAATAAATAACATGATTAGATGATATCTTTAAAATTAATTGTAGACATTGTCAAGAGTAATGTCTAGAATTTAACAATACTCTTGACAATGTCAAGCATTTAATGTGTCACATAATTATTTTAATGTGCCACATAATTATTTTTATTTCATATGTCAATTTTTTCACTTTCAACATTTCAACATTGTGGCATTAGAGATGCTCTAATAAACCTGATTATGATTTTTTTTTTCTAATTTCAATTATAAGCTCAGATTTGTTTTCAGGTTTTAGCGGAGTTTTTGAAGTGTTGCTTTTAGTGTGAAATGAAAATATATTTGGAAAAAAAATATGTTAGAAATATACTTACCAGATATTGTAAAACACTAAGTTTACTTTTGTGATACATTTAATATCTTTTCTAGTACTTCATCAACTGTTTAAAAAAATGTGATACTTGAAACAAAGATGTCTGATAGGCGAGAAATTATACGATAATTAATGGTTTAACTCCTATGTCTTTATGTGCTTAATATTCTTATATATGTTTATTCCTCGCATATTTATTATTACGAGTGGAGGAGCACCAATTGTGTTGTTTTGATCTATTTTGCAGTATTTAGTGCTCATTTGAAGTAATGATGATTGTCGGGTGGTTCGTGGATCAAAAACGGCGAAGGAAACCAAAGAATCAAGAAGTGCGTCGATGACTCGCGTCGACACCGGAGAGGCATGCGTCGATCGACGCCCTGGCCCAGAATCTGCTTGCAGTCGCGTCGATTGGGCTCGCGTCAGTCGACCATCGGCTGACGAGAAGTTGCAGTAGCGTCGATTCAAGATCTGTCAGTCGACGCCTTGTCGACGGGAAGTCTCTATCGCGACATTGGAGGTGCGTCGGTCGACGCACATGCAGGTCGACACAGGCGGGTGATGCGCGTCGATGCCTACGGTTGGCACGCATCGGTCGACGCCCGTCGACGCAGCGCTGCTGGGCTATTTTTGGAAGAAATCTTGTGCCTTAAGAAATAGGAATCATATATAAACTCCTCCTAAATCTGTCCAAAAGAGACATTAACACAATCCTAGGGTTCCAAGGCTTGAAGAGGGGACCCCAAATCACCCAATAAACAAAAGCTTGAAGATCCAAGACCAAAAATCAAAGATCTAAGCTTTCTTATCTCTTTTCTATCTTAGAACTATGTCTTATTTCTTTATTTTCCTGTTATTCTATGAACTCCATTAGTGAGTGATTGTTTTATCTAGTTCTAGGGATGTTGAAACCCTCGTGAAACTATGTTTTAATTAATTTATGCAAAATTATCTTTCGTTCTTCATATGCGATTGCTTGTGTTATCTTGTTCACTTTTCATGATAAATTCATGACAAGATTGCTTGATTCTTAATTTGGCTTGATCACCTAGATTAGGGATTGGTTATCTATTGCTAGAAACAGGATTACTTCCCATGTAATTGTCGTAATCTCTATTTCCTTGGTAGCAACTAATGATTATGCATCGTTAGAGATAACACAACATAAGTTAAATAAACTGAGCTTATGTGTTTATTGCTTAGATTAGCCCATTTGCCTGGGTATTAATGTTGTTGTTGGATTAAATCTAGAGAGCTTATTTTAGGTTGTTCAATAATTAGAATCAATTGAAGAGCTTATTTTAATTGAGTAAACGGTAAGGGCAAATTCGAGTAGCAGAGCTTATTGTTACTTAAGGTTTTTAGTCGCATAAGATGAATGAATTATGATATTGTGGTTGGTTAGATGAGTGGAACGAGGGTGGAGACTGAACTAGAACTAGAGCTTTATTATTATTGAACTTCTCGTTAATTATTTTCTTGCTTGTTTAATTGCTTATTTATTTTGTTATTTAGTTCTCTTAGATTAGTTCACAATTTTTACCCCATTTATTTGTTTAATAAAATACGAACTATCACAATCTAAACCACACTCCTCGTGGGATCGACCCTTACTTATCGCTACTACTAGTTGGTAGAGAAGAATTGAGGAAAAATAAATATTTAATTTGACGCTTGACGACGAGCGGTCAAATTTTGGCTCCGTTGCCGGGAAGTGACGCGTTTAAATTGTGATTTGACGTATTTTAATATTTTAATATTTTTAATTTTGGTTTTAATTTTTATTTTTATTTCCATTATTTTTCTTTTAGATCTTGTGACTATGGCAGGAGGTAGAGAACACACGTTGAAGGAGCTAGAAAATCCGGATATTCCGCAACAACAACTATGCATCACGTTTCCAAACTTGGAGGATGCTAAATTCAAATTGAGATCCTGATTAATCTATCATTTTCCGGCGTTCCATGGATTAGATGGCGAGGACCCACATAAGCACTTGAAGGAATTTCATGTTATATGCACGAGCATGAAGCCCGCCGGAGTGACTAACGAACAAATTAAATTACGGGCGTTTCCATTTTCATTGAAGGGTATCGCTAAAGATTGGCTTTATTACTTACCTCCTGGATCCATCACCACGTGGATGGCGTTAGAGAGGGTATTTTTGGAAAGATGTTATCCCGCTTCACGAGTGGCGAGCTTGCGTAAAGACACTTGCGCAGTAAGGCAGTTACCCGGGGAGATATTGCATGAGTATTGGGAGCGTTTCAAGAGACTCGTCGCTATTTGCCCTCAGCATCAAATGGGCGAGGAGTTATTAATACAATACTTTTATGAAGGTCTCTGTCTCACTGATAGAAATATGATAGATGCGGCAAGCGGAGGCTCACTCATGGATAGGACACCGACGACGGCAAGGGAGTTGATCTCGAACATGGCAGCCAATTCTCAACAATTCGGCAGTTGTGACATTTCGTTGCGGTCGGTAAACAAGGTGGACATTGGCTCGTTGCAAGCTCAATTGAATGAGTTGCAATCCGCTATCACTAAGAGGTCTACGATTCGACCATGCGTCATTTGTCATACATTAGATCATGTTACCGATGATTGCCCAACGCTACGAGCCAACCTCGAGACAGGAGCCTATGGAGTGAGGCCTAGGAAATGGCAAGAGAGACATTACGAGACTTATTCTCATCCTTATGAGCCGAGATGGGGAGACAATCCAGACTTTCAAGGGGGACAAAATTTTTGAACCAATACAACGCCCGACCAAGGAGA
Source organism: Phtheirospermum japonicum (assembly GCA_014905375.1). Lineage (NCBI taxonomy): Eukaryota > Viridiplantae > Streptophyta > Magnoliopsida > Lamiales > Orobanchaceae > Phtheirospermum > Phtheirospermum japonicum. Next base: position 992,069 of record BMAC01000067.1, read on the forward strand.
GAAAGCTCACCACATTCACTTGAGGATATAGTAAACTTAATGGCAACAAGTTCCCTCCAATTTCAACAAGAAACCAAGGTTAACATAAAGAATTTGGAAGCTCAAGTGAGTCAAATGGCGAATCACATAAGCCAACTGGATAAACGATTGTCTTCTCAAAATGAGGAACGCGTGGAGAATGTGAGTGCTATCATGCTACAAGATGTGGGGAAAATCGATGATGCGGAGGACCCGACACTTGAATTGGAGGATGAATACGAGATGGAGGAAGAAGAAACGAGGCGGACACATGTTGATCATAGTCTGCCTGAGCTTACAAATGATGTTCCTAATTTTACCGTTTCTCCTATCGAAGCCGAGCCAAATCCATTGCCATCATGGACCGTGTGTCAAGTGATGAAGGATGAGGAAGAAACTTACGTGCGTGAAGATGTTTTTGAGAAGGAGTCGACCGATGATCTTCCGTATGTGGTGATAGACGAAACCATCTTAGCAAAACTTTATGTGAAGCCACCACAAGGTCGTAAGGATCCGGTTAAGCATCCAACATCAAAACGGATGCGGATTATGGAGGATGAAGTCATGGGGACTCCGTGTACTTTGAGACCTCCACCTAAACCCCCATGGAATTAAAGGGTAACACATCAAGCCGATGACGTTAAGAAAAGGCGCTTGTTTCGAGGCAACCTAATGTTTACATTATTTCTATTTTGATTTTTATTTTTGCAGTTGAAGGGATACAAAGCTAGATTGATTTGGAAGATTGGGCATATCTTCGAAAAAGATCGTTGTGAAACCGAGACCCCCTCGACATTTAACCGGGTGATTTCTTTTCCCTCACTCTTCCCTTATAATTTATTATGATCTGCTTGTTCTTGCTTTGTGTTCGCTTGAGGACAAGCTAAAGTTTAAGTTTGGGGGAGTGGGAATTAATGATTTATATTGCATATGGGCTAAAAAGAAAATTGATAAATTTTTGAAATTTTTTCGATTAAATTCCGGGGATTGAAAAGAAAATGGTTAAAAGTACTCGCTTAAATTGCTTGGATGAATTATGTTTCGGTTAAATTTTTAGTCGTCATTTGATTTAGAGGTCAATGGTACGCATGTTAGTGCTTTTGTGATTACTTTGTGGGGCGTCAATTCTAGATTGTTGCGTTGTTGATGTGTATTTGTGGTTGCCGTACTCAATATGAGTTGTGTGGGGCCTTGAAGTTGGCAGTTTTGTGATAATATCTCGTTAGTCGAAATAGAAGTCCAATAAGTTCTGGTTGGAGTATACCGGCATGGTGTAAGTAGAAAATTGAAAAATCAAAAAGAATTGAGGTGCCGAAACAGCTGCCTATCCGTTTACCAAGTGCAATTCGCTTATAAATACCAAGGGCGAAAATCCAATGAAGATGCTAGTAGCTCAACAAATTCTATGCACTTACCCAAGTGGCGCAATCCAACGAAAATCTCAAACATGGCGGAGGTGAACTCAACAAATCAAATACCAAATCAAGACGATCCTCCTATCCAGTGCCGAATCATTATCAAGTCAAGTCAAGAACGGTAGTGCAGAGCTGCGGGCCTCAATTGAAAAAATAAAACAAATAAATAAATAAATGGGAGAGGACGAGATATTTGATCATGACCAACATGGGATAGAGTAGAACCATTGAGTAGCGAGAGGGAACCATAGTACATTGACGTGATGTATATGAAAAGGGGTTGCCAAACTGTTGGGGTTACTTAGGTCAACACATGACACGCTTACGATTTTCTAGAAACATAATGGTGTCTAGAGTTCGGATGGGTTCATTTGGCCAATTTGAGTGACTTTGTAATATTATGTTTGTCCTATGCTTTAATTCTATGCTTGCTTGAGGACAGACAAGGTTTAAGTTTGGGGGAATTTGATAGGCGAGAAATTGTACGATAATTAATGGTTTAACTCCTATGTCTTTATGTGCTTAATATTCTTATATATGTTTATTTCTCGCATATTAATTATTACGAGTGGAGGAGCACTAATTGTGTAGTTTTGATGTATTTTGCAGTATTTAGTGCTCATTTGAAGTAATGATGATTGCCGGGTGGTTCGTGGATCAAAAACGGCGAAGGAAACCAAAGAATCAAGAAGTGCGTCGATGACTCGCGTCGACACCGGAGAGGCATGCATCGATCGACGCCCTGGCCGAGAATTTGCTTGCAGTCGCGTTGATTGGGCTCGTGTCGGTAGACCATCGGCCGACGAGAAGTTGCAGTATCGTCGATTCAAGACCCGTCAGTCGATGCCTTATCGACGGGAAGTCTCTGTCGTGACGATTGGAGGTGAGTCGGTCGACGCACATGCAGGTTGACGCGGGCGAGTGATGCGCGTCGATGCCTACGGCTGGCACGCGTCGGTCGACGCCCGTCAATGCAACGCTGCTGGGCTATTTTTGGAAGAAATCTTGTGCGGCAAGAAATAGGAATCCTATATAAACTCCTCCTAAATCTGTCCAAAAAGAGACATTAACACAATCCTAGGGTTCCAAGGCTTGAAGAGGGGATCACAAATCACCCAATAAACAAAAGCTTGAAGATCCAAGACCAAAAATTCGAGATCTAAGCTTTCTTATCTCTTTTCTATCTTAGAACTATGTTTTATTTCTTTATTTTCCTGTTATTCTATGAACTCCATTAGTGAGTGATTGTTTTATCTAGTTCTAGGGATGTTGAAACCCTCGTGAAATTATGTTTTAATTAATTTATGCAAAATTGTCTTTCGTTCTTCATATGCGATTGCTTGTGTTATCTTGTTCACTTTTCATGATAAATTCATGACAAGATTGGTTGATTCTTAATTTGGCTTGATCAACTAGATTGGGAATTAGTTATAAATTGCTAGAAATAGGATTGTTTCCCGTGTAATTGTCGTAATATCTATTTTGTTGGTAGCAACTAATGATTATGCATCGTTAGGGATAACACAACATAAGTTAAATAAACCGAGCTTATGTGTTTATTGCTTAGATTAGCCCATCTGTCTGGGTATTAATGATGTTGTTGGATTAAATCTAGAGAGCTTATTCTAGGTTGTTAAATAATTAGAATCAATTGAAGAGCTTATTTTAATTGAGTAAACGGTAAGGGCAAATTCCAGTAGCAGAGCTTATTGTTACTTAGGGTTTTTAGTCGCATAAGATGAATGAATTATGATATTGTGGTTGGTTAGATGAGTGGAACGAGGGTGGAAACTGAACTGGAACTAGAGCTTTATTATTATTGAATTTCTCGTTAATTATTTTCTTGCTTGTGTAATTGCTTATTTATTTTGTTATTTAGTTCTCTTAGATTAGTTCACAATTTCTACCCCATTTATTTATTTAATAAGATACGAACTATCACAATCTAAACCACACTCCTTGTGGGATCGAACCTTACTTATCGCTACTACTAGTTGGTAGAGAAAAGTTGAGGAAAAATAAATATTTAATTTGACGCTTGACGACAAGCGGTCAATGTTTAAATACTTTCAAAAAGATATCTATTGCAAAACAATTATCTGACTTGCCATGTCAAGAATATTAAAATCAAAATTATATAAATGAAGCCACGACTACTAGCACTCCTGAATGTTAAACAGATTTTCAAGAGTTGTATCGTTGTCCATTAAAATCCCATCAACAAGTTTTAAGAGATTCAACTTTAAAAATAAGAAAAGGGCAAAATTTAAAGGTTTGACAAAGAATAAATAAAAAATTGTATGAATGTGACTAATTTAAAATTTGAGAACTCACACTGATGTCTGTATTGAAGCAAAAATGAGGGCAACTCTCACCAATTTCTGTAGAGTTCAGCATCAACGACCCAGCATCAATGGCAGTCGTATAAATCCTTCTTGCAACATTCAAGGATTGCATGTCCTCTCTTGGGATGGTGTATACTTTATCAAATCGAAACATCTACTCACTACCAAAAAAAAAATGAACATATATTATTGAAAACAATAATAATAATAATAACCATATAACAAGTGAATATGCAAATTGCTAAAATAACTTACAATTTCTTTGTTACGGTACCAAAATCATATAAGGAGTAATCAACAATTTTCCTATGCTGAGGATCCATGCTTGAAAGGATGTTCTTGTTCGACAACATGAAATAACAGACATAACCAACATTCTCATCAATAACCAACCATTCATGAAGTCAAGTGACCGAACAGTTCTCTAGGACTATTTTGAAGTAACAGACTTTATAACGTCCGTAATTTCAACAATTGGTCGCCAAAATATCATCTCTTCATCTCCCTCCAGGACTCACACCCCCACCCCACCCCCCCCACTTAAGAGTCAACAACTCAAAGTTTGGCATATCTTCAGCCATTTTCTTCATTATGTAGAACTAAGCCACAATATTATCAAAGCATTTGGGGAAGGATGGATCAGAAAAGAATGCCATACTAGCAGTTGAAGACTTGCTAACGTGAGTCACATCAGCTAGACACATGACTACTTCTCAGTTTATCCTTCATTGCCACTAGCTGCTTCATGTGATGTTTGGTAACATCATAAATATCTCTTTTCAAGAAAAAGAATATCTCATGTATTTCCTAAGTAGTAAAAAAAATAACAAGAATCATATATTATAAAATACTTGAACGCTCTATTGTGATATAATAATATTTTTTAGTACTAGTAGTTCCTTTTGTGATACTTTGACTTTTTGTAAAAGACGTATACTTATATATATACAATACTTTAGTATATTTATGTGATACATTGAAAATATTTTTGAGATACTTTAATAAAATAAGAAAGTATCATAATACAAGAAGTTTAAATAAAAATTTATAAAAAAAAGTTACTTACATCATTGGCTTCAATGCAAAGAGTTGAATCATCTGGATCATCCTCTGATAGATCAAACCTTATGAACCTTATGCTTGTGCTCTTTGCGTCGCTCTTGCACGACTGACCCTCTCCATCACTCTTTCCCTTCTGGCCCTCTAATCCAAACAACTTGTACGATATTTTTTTTGGCTTATTGGATATAAATCATGAAAAAACTCACCATCGCCGAAGCCCCTCCCAAAAACTCTTCACACATCCATTTGCTAAACTTTTCTGACATCCCATGCAGGATCAATGGCAGTGTCATAGGATTAATGCACCCTTTCCACTTAAGATGGTGAAAATAAATGAATGCAAGAGCCAACACACAACCACTCATATTTACAACCTTCATGACATTGTATTTGGTCACAGACTCAAACAATGTATTAAGCATATACGATGATCAATCGAAAGTAATTATTTTATTGACATCATATAGATTGTGCAGCACTAGAATTCATAATTTTATTCGCATATGGGGCCAAGAATTAGGATAGGACATACAACAAACAATCGCTTAAAATCATTGCCTCCTTCAGGAAAGTTGTTTTGTAGAAGATCTTTCAAATTGGCAACCAGCAACCTAGTTTCTATACCATATCTAGCTAAAAAGTTTCTCTCCAACTCAGACTTCTCCCCCCTAAACTCAACAACACTATTACTTGTGTTTGTTTGCAATAAAGAAATATCACGGATATCAAAACTTGTGGAAGCAAACCTAATAGAAAAACTAATACTTAACATCCTACTCGACCTGTTAAAATTCTCCGCTAGCCACCTGACCAACGAATGTGAAACCTATTTCAAAAAATTTAACGTTGTCAACCCCCAAACCCTATGTTGTCTAGATCAGCAATCTATACAAGGTTGAGTTTTTGAACAATCTCAGACAACGTCAAAGATCTTGACTGGATGGAGAAATCCCGATCACACATAATATAAGAAAAAAAAGTTTGCATATCAGAATATGTGATAATTCAGTTTTGTTCTCAAATACCTGAACTATATTTACTAATGCTTGAATAAAATGATTAAAAATTTAACAAAGCACATATTATATAAATATAAGTGTGTTACCTTAACTTCTTTGAGGCCTTCTTTAAAAGGTCTCCAGCCCTTTTTGCACACTCCAGAAAAGTACCTTAACTCGAAAATAAAAACAAACACACATCAGATATCAGACCACATGTAATGCTTTAGATTTGTTTCCTAATAATTTATATGCATTTTCTAATACATAATATGAAACAGGAAAACTTTAAAGAATATCAAAACAAATATGATACTTTAAGGCTATAGTGTTGTACTTTAGATGTGTTTTGTAATACCTTAAATATATTCTATAATACATAATGTGGAAAAGAAAACTAAGTTTGCAAAACATATATGATACTTTAAGCCTATTTTCTGATACTTTAGATGTGATTTGTAATACTGTATTTGCATTTTCTAACACAGAATGTAAAATAAAAAACATAAAATCCCAAACATATCTAATTCATTTTTAAATAATTATATGATACAAATATTTTTAAATAACACCTCAGATTCTTCACCAGCTTTGCATTTCCTTTAACATTCTTCACCTAATTCATTGCATTTCCTTCACAACCCTCACCAAAAACCTCATCATTGGACTTATTTACCCGTTTCTTCAACATCTTGCCATCATCCTTGGGATCTTCAGCCAACACCGTGTTGTTAGGCCTAATAGTCTTCTTCAGTAGCACTTCATTAGCCACACGCTTATCATCAGACTTCTTCGCCTTCTTCATTGGCTTCTTCAATACCTTTTCATTATTATTGGGTTCTTCAGCCGACAGCTTATACTGAGCTCGGGGATCTCCTTCAGCAACACTTCATTAATCACAAGCTTATCGTCAGACTTCTTTGCCTTCTTCATTGTCTTCTTCAATACAATCTCATTATCCTTGGGTTCTTCAACCAACACCTTATCGCTGGGCCTGGGGATCTCCTTCAGCCGCACTTCATCAATAGCACTTCACTGGCTTCTTCAATATCTTGTCATTATCATTTCTTTCTACTTCCAACACCTCGTCGCTGAACCCAGAAATATCCTTCTCCATCCCATCATTAACATTTTGCTCATCTCACAATGCCTTCTCCAAAAGCTTCTTTGGAGGTATCTTTTTTACAAGTTTACTCAATTGCGTGACATCCTCTTTTGTATTATCACCAGCAATCGAAACCAACTTCTTTGATACGCTTCATTTGGCAATATCTCCTCAAACTAACAAAAGGGTTGCAGTTTTGTGATCGTCTTTAGATCCAACATGTTTTATTTTCTTATTGTTGATGAGATATGAAGTCCTTATCGCTCTTCTCTTTTTCATGAATCTATAAAAATAAAGTTTCATAGTTTTAAACACATAGAAAACCGACACACGCACAACATAAGATAAAACACAAAAAATGTCTCCCATGTATTGAGAAATTAGTGAACAAACACCACACAAAAAATGAGCAAACCATATTTTCTAAAAAAAATCCCACAAAAATAAGTGACGGAAAAATCACACAAAAATCATACAAAAAATCAAAAGTCACACAACACACAAAATCAAAAACCTAATTTCCTAATAAACTGACACTAAACATCGAAAAGATAAGAAACAAAAAAAACCTAGTTTGTATCTGCAAAGTAATTAATGGACAAGAGAACGTATACGAATTCAAAATCCCAAAGTCGCCGCTAATGATCATCTCAATCGCAAACTTAGCAGATTATCAGCTTAAGATTGTGTTTGCTTTCTTCTCTAAATTTCTTCGAGTAGTTTTTGTGTGAAAATTAAGAAATATGAACAGTTGTGTATGGGTTGGCCAAATATGTTTGTGTGAAACAGGGCACGGGATTGGGCGAGCAGGTTCGTAGGTGAGCGAGTCAAATTAGAAAAATGGTAAAAGAAAATGGTCTCATAGAATGAGACCAATTTCACCTAAGTATTTGTGAAGAAACTTTTTTCCACGCAAATGATTCGCACGTATTTGTCATGATTTTTGTATATATTTGTCTAGTGTTTTAGTTAGATCTGTTGTTAGTTTTGGTATAAGTTGGATAGATCGAGCATATTTTCGTAGTTATGTATCTTCGGCTTATTTTACCGTGTTTTATGTTTATTTCAAGGATTTTGAATTATTTTGATCTTAAGATGGACGAGTGTGGGCCCGCGAGTGGAGTTTCAAAGAAATTGGGCCCTGATTTGACGTATTACCTCTGACACTGGGTATGTTTTCCACACTCGGTTACCTAGTGTCAGCACACCGAATTAACCTGCTAAAGTCACGCCTGGTCAGATGTTTTCCACCTGACTCAAATCCGGTCGGATGTCAGATCCATCTGACTGGATGACACTGGGTATGTCGTCCACACTGGGTTACCCAGTGTCAGCATTTGCCTGACCGAAAACTCCATCCGGTCCGATTCTTCAAACCATTCGGCCAGATACAAGCGTTACAAACTCGGATTTTGAAGAGATTTTTCAGTTACGAAAGGGGTGTTAGAACTCAGCAACATTCGGAAATCATTCTGGAATCTATTATCCACCGTCTGATTCGTGACATATTGAGACGAGATCCCTTTTCTCGAACCTCTTGGGGATGACAACCCAAGAGCGTTCTTGAATTGTTATTCATTTTATCTTCCCGCTTTCCAGATTTAAACTTTAGCTTTTTGGTTTTGGTAGATTATAGATCCTTAATCATTGCTCAGACATTGGGCGTAGATTAGTGTTGATTTGTGCGATTCTTGGTTTGAACATTGGCAATTTCCATTTCCATTAGTAAGATTTTGATCTTCCCCCGGTTTTACTATTCCGATTCATGTTTCTATTGAATATGTGTTGTTTGTTGGATTGTGATGCTCTTATGATTGGTAGTTAAGTTTTATGTTGAGTTATTGCACTTATTGGTGATGCTCTTGTGTTCGGTTTTATGTTAATTGTTCATGGATGTTAGTTGTTCAATATTTTTACTTTCTTGTTCAATCATGATTAGTTCTTGTTTTGAGTTTGTGATATTGGATTTGTCGATGATAGTTGGTTATATTCACGGGTCTAGTGCTTGGAATCATTTAGAACCATCGATTGGGATCGTCGGGCGTTTGATCTACACATTGGGATTGACAACCCCAACTCGTAGACTAAGTGTTCGATGAAATGCCAAACGCTCGTGGAGACGATTCTAGAGCCCTAGACCCTCGTTTTATTAATCTTTTAAAAGGTTTTCAATTTCGTTTTAGAAATCGTTGTTAAAACTTTTATAAACTTTAGTTAAGTTCTTGCATATAGATTGACGCTCTCTTTGAAAGATTAGTTTTTAAATTGATCGTAGTATAAATCATCATCGTAGTTTCTATTGAATGATCAAACAAAAACCCCTTTGTTTGCGTGTTTAGATTAGTTTTTTATTACTTCTCGTTCGTAAATTCAAACACTTAAATAACTTCCGATTAGCCTTCCTCGAGATATTCGACTCGAGTTAACTTGCCAGTCTACGGTGATCCCGTTCTCTTACGGGCGAACTAAACCTTTTCAAAGTAGACACGCATTGTTTAACTAGATTTAATTTTGAAAAGACAACTTGTTCAACTCAACAAACAACCTACAATTATTGACTTTTCAACTGTAATTCAAGATTTTAAATCTCAAGTCTACAATTATTGACTTTTTAACTCAAGATTTTAAATCTCAGGCCTAAATTGTTAACTTTTCAACTATCTTATATTCATTTTGATTTTTTTTCTTAATATGCAAGTAAATCTTAGACTGATTTGTGGATATACGTAAAATTTCATATTAATTAGATAGAAAGTTGTTGCTAATTTTGGTTGATAACTTCAGCTAATTTGTCTGTTTTGATTTTTTGACGATTTCTTACAACAAATAGTGAAAATATTGGAAGATTTGCTAGATTTATTGCAATTTCTTATTTAGTAGATTTTTGAATGTATTACAAACTTACCTAAGCTAATGAAATTATGATATTGCACGAACAAAAAATAATTATTGCTACACAAACAATAAGTATTATAAAAAACATATTTGTTGAAAATAAAATAAAGTAGAAAAGAAATTATTTGGTTATTGTTGGTCAATCGTTACAAAATATGCACAACTATAATTTTTTTTGATTTGGAATAGATTAATCAAACTTTACCAGAGATTTATGTGATCAAATTAAGAAAAAAAAATGATTCAGTATATATAAAAACTAGAGTTTATCCCTAGGAATAATTCATAAAATAGTATAAGTTATAAAAACTTATTTTGAATATATAAAAATCATATTTATTTTTTAAATAAGCAAACAAAAATATTGGATATTTTAGAAATAACAAAATCTATTTATTTATATTTTTATTTGCATAATTACAACTCATATTTTTTATTTACATTCATAATAGATCAAAATAAAAGCACACAAAAAAGTTTGGATATTTTGAAAACAATAAAACCCGATTTTGCTTTTGCAATACATAATCTTATATTAAAAATAAATGAATATAAAATCAAAACATTGTGTTAAATTGGGATTTCGGTAGCTCAGGTTATCAAAATTCATAATTCTAGGTATGTACCAAATTCCCCTTATATACAGAGGCCGCTTATTCTGCACAGATCACCATTGAACTTGCTATCGAGAAAACAATGTGCCTCTCTATTATTAAATATACTAGAGAAAAAGGAAAACGACTGCTTTTTGTAGAAACAAGTTGTGGATTTCAGCAATCAACAAGGTATCTCTTAAACTTATTTTTAATCTTAATGATTTGATGAGTTGAGATTATATATAAAAACATATTTACAAATGATTAAGTAGATGACTTACTTGGATATTTACTAAACTTTTGATGTTCTCATGCATTCATTTTCGTCCAACCTGTATATCCAGAGTATGCATATTAATATTGTTCTGAATGCTATAATTCCAAGGTTAAAATAATAGTTTAGTGTTAAATTCTTCATATATAAATAAAAAAAATGCTTGATTCGACATGAATTTGAATTTTCTTTTTCTCAAACCTGGTTCACAATCATCGTGATTTCTATTTATGTTATTTCCATCCACTTGGCCACGACTTTTGTTCGCGAGTATCTTTCGTCTCTTCCTGGGAGTAGTAGAATGTGTGTGTGTGTATATATATATATGTGTGTATATATATATATATATATGTGTGTGTGTGTGTGTGTGTGTGTGTATGTGTGTGTGTGTGTGTGTGTGTTTCACTTACCTTTTTTATGTCTTTTGTATGATTTTCAATTTTATTTTCTCAAACCGATACTGAACAAATACAAGTGTGTTGACTTATTTTTTATGTTTGTCTATTTTTGGATATTTGGTCTTGAGTGTTTCTTTTTCCTCAAACCTGAGATACAATAGAAAAGAAATATTAGATAAATAATACCAAATATTTTGATATTTATTTTTTGATTATATGTCATGATGAATTGAATATCAAATTATATCAATAGATTAAGAGATGGTGATTATAATCAGCTCTCATTAACTTTTACAAATCCTACACAATTTTGGGGTTTTGAGCTTGAGATTAATACACTTTAAGAACAAGCATGGATCTTACTTATATTTACTGAGACAAACTGAATTATAAGCAACTTGTAAATATATTCTTTATATGGAGGACTAGATTCCATGCAATGTCAAAATTCCATTGAATGTTTCGTATTATTTTATAATTAAAATAAGGGTTAATTATTTTTTGCCCCCTAAACTATTGCGTTTTTCACAGTTTACCATACAAACTATTATTCGTGACAACCCGCTATACAAATTATGCGCAATTTATAATATGCCCCCCTAAACCAGGTTTTTTGTAGTTTGTGACCAAAACCGGATGACGTGGCGCAATCGGATTGTGCCACATCATTAGGTTTTGAATACAATACCACAAACATCCCAGTCCAGGGGCAAATTGCAAATCAAGCATAGTTTGTATGAAGGTTTTTCACAAATAATAGTTTGTATGGTAAACTGTGAAAAATGCAATAGTTTGGGGGGTAAAAAATAATTATCCCTTAAAATAATTATAAATCATAATTCACTTTGTGATACTGAACTCATCAGTCAATTGTCAGAGATTCAGCAGACAAGAACAAATTAAGTTTATTTGATTAATAAGAACTTCTAATTATGCTCCTAAAAGGCATTAATATTTAATAAGTTGATATTAAATAGAACCTTAATGGTTGTAGATAAATCGTATATAAGATTTGGATTATCCGAAAACACTAGAAACATTTGACAAAATCATTTTAGAACCATAACAAATCTGTTAAATCATGGAGGACATAAACACTATCACATAAAAAATAGGTATCACATTAAATATTATCTAAATGTTCGGAATGTTCAAAAGAATACAAATAAAATTATTTAAAAAAGGATCTAAGTCTGAAGCCTTGCCTAGGAGGCTAGTTAAGTTTTCAGTTCACGAACTAAAATTGCGAGAATCTTGGATTTTATCAAAAACCTCCAAAAACATATATATCTAAGGTAATCTTTTTTCTCTGGAATTCAAAACTCTCTATAAGCTACAGGTCAGTGGACATGCTAATTGTGAGATAATTAATATTCATATTAGGTTTCTTATGATTTTGTTTTCTCCATCTGAATTATGGTGTTTGATTTTTCATGTAACATCCTGACCGTCTGATATGATTTAATTTATGGTGGACTTAGATCTTCAATGAAATGAGTAAAAGGAATGGGTTAAATCAAGAATAATTCACGTGGACTTGGTCTTAGTATTACATATGGGATGCTAGTTTTTTTGCCTAAAAATAACTAATTCAGATACAAATATGTACATTTATTTGCATGTGCGTGTATTAGTTTTATTATTTAAAGGCCCATTTTTGTTTTTTATTGTAATGTCTCGTATAATACAAAAATATTAAATGTTAAATTGGGTTGCTATTATAATGTTTTACTTGTTAGTCAGTTAGTTAATGTTTATTTAAATATTGGTTAATTTGTGCGGCCATGAATAAATTTACAATTCTAAAACCTATTTGTGTAATTTATTATAATGTCACTTTATTTTTATTTTTTTTAAATATTGGTTAATTTTTATGGGTATGTAGCAATTTAAATATTTCAAAATTGACTAGAATTTTTAACTATACAATTTAATTACTTATTTAACATTTAAGATATTTGAGGATGCATTTGGTTTTTTAATGAGATTCTTATAATATTTAAATATTTAAATAGTAATAGGAAATATAGTTTCGTTCTATAATACAAGTTCAAGTATTATTCCATGGTTTTTTTCGAGTGCAATATCAAGTACCAATATTCTTCCTCTACCGCAACGCTAACTTTCAATCCTTTTCGTATAACCTGTATTTTTTATACTTAAGAATTTATAATGTCAATATTTATTTTGTATAGCCACGTTTCTTATTTAAAAATTCATTTTTTGTATACTTAATCGATAATATTTATGTATAGATTAATATGTTTCTAATATATAATGATAATGAAAATGAAAATGAAATATTTATAAATATATGTCAATATAAATGTGTGTGTGCGTGTGTGTGTGTGTAACTACGGAGCTAAAGAGACATAAATCGTGAAAAAACCCTTATCCTTTTCTCGATACTCTTCAGGTGACATCACGAATGGCATATTTTCCATCCTTTACACAACGTTGAATGTTTGAAATACCCAATATTGATAAATTTAATATTCTTTTCTGATTTAAAAAATATATAGACGACTATATACACGTAAAAATGAGCATTTAAATAAAATTTGTGTTGATTCTAATGTAAGCATTATCACAGACCTCTCCGACGATAAGCCCATTTAAAGTAAGATTGCTGATGATAATATAGTTGATTGTGCATCACATGTCTATTAAAAAAATCTATTATAAAGTCCGTATTTTAATATTTTTCAATTTATGAACTAATTAAAGTAATCTTGTTTAACATATTATTTTTATATTTTAACGTTTGGTTTAAAAGAGAATCCTCCAGATATCTTTTTAACTAATATTCTATACGATGACTATAAACAAAAGTCGATGTCAATCCCTTTTGAACGTCAGCATTTAAAGAATCATGTATTCATCCATGACCAACTATATGTTGTTTTTCTGAGAAATACCAATCGAAAGAGTTTTAAAACATTAGTGTGCGGTGATGACGAATCAAAATAGAACACAACCAATAATATTTTATACAAATAAGTATTCACAAACATATACTTTAACATTCATTTATTTAGTGTTTATTTGTTTACACAATATATATATATATATATATTACACAATAGGATTAGGTTCAAATGAGAACCCCGTCATTATATGTGAACCTAYGGACTAATCRTSYCCTTAYATCTAATATTGCACAATGCAATTATATGTCCAGGTTCATTGTGCTTTTTACACAGTACTGTAGTGCTAAAACCAGTCCAGTTTTTTTAATTTAATTATATATATATATATATATATATA
>BMAC01000067.1:1006759-1044926 GCA_014905375.1 Phtheirospermum japonicum
TTTCATTAGTTTCGAATCATATCTAAACATTGTGTTTCTATTTTGTATATATATGCCCTATGCATCGCACAGTCGTGAAAATTACTAGTTTTTCATAGAATCACCCAACTATATGTTGTGGTTTTGCAAAATACCAATCGAAAGAGTTTGAAAAATATTAGTGTGGTAACGAATCAAAATAGAGTATGACCAATTATATTTTATACAAGTAAGTATTCACAAAATATATAGTTTAAACTTTCATTTTATTTAGTGTATATTTGGTTTACACAAATATATATATAGTATATATATATATATATATCTATATATATATATATATATAGGGTTGGGTTCAAATGAGAACCCGTCATTATATGTGAACCTAGGGACTCATCTTGACCATTAGATTGAATAATTTTGATGGTTGAGATCATGACATGTCAGCATGGTAATAATGTAAAAAAATGCATTAATTAATTAAAAATGGTATTTTGGACATATATCAACGTTTACAAAGAGCACTACATTGTTCTTTGAAAAGCACAATAGATTAAGAAAAAAAAACACTACAATTGTATACAAAAAGCATCGCAAATTTCGTCTATAAACTGCAAATTCAAAATTTTGAAATGAAACTCAAATTTTCAACAAACCATAACTTTTTCAAATTTTATTCGTTTTGAATGAAATATATATCAAATTAATCACATTCTCAAGATCTACAATTTAAGATACATATTGCATGTTTTAAACCTAAAAAATATAAATATATATATATAATTAAATTAAAAAAATTGGACTGATTTTAGCACTACAGTACTGTGTAAAAAGCACAATGAACCTGGACATATAATTGAACTGTGCAATATTAGATCTAAGGCCAGGATTAGTCCCTAGGTTCACATATAATGACGGGGTTCTCATTTGAACCCAATCCTATATATATATATATAAGATTATGTTCAAATGAGAACCTAGTCCTTATTTGAGAACCTGGGGACAAATCTACACCACAAGTTAATCTCATCCAGTAGTCATATTTAATAGCTAATTTAGAGAGGAATTAAACATGAAGGGGATACGATAGTCTTTTTATTTCCTTGTAGTTAAGATCCCCATAAATCACGCAGCTTCTTTTTCCTTTTCACGTATAATCTCAATTCCCCCTTTCCAATCGCATCCGAGAGATATTTTTTTGAGTTTCTCTTTCATATTTCTATATCGTTTCATTTTTGTTGAGTGCGCAAACCGTGAAATCAAGTTCACTTCTCAATCCAATCTTCAACCTAATTTAAGGGTGATGGAGATCAACCGAATGTCTTTCCCTTAAAGCAGTTGGGAAATGAAAATAAAGCATTGGTACATGAGTATTAAAGAACTACTGTAATTTTTAGTAGGTTTTTATTTTCTAACAATTGGTTCTATTTTGCAGCTAACAATGTTTGTTCCAATATCAGTGAGTTTTGTGTTGAGATCTCACCGGGGCTAACCCAGTGTGTTTATTGTTTTTTTAATTACATTGGAGGTGCTTTTTATAATTTGGGACGATGCTTTTCTTGGCCAAGATTTCTTTTATTTCAGACTAAAAACTAAATCAAATTAGTGCTTTTTTATTTCATTGGAGGTGTGCTTTTCTTGTCCAAGAATACTTTTATTTTAGGCCAAAAACTAAATCAAATTAGTGTATTAGTGATTCAATAGAAAAAATATTGTTAGTGTAGTAAAAAAGCACTGCAATTACATAAAAAAAGCACTCTTAGTGTACTACTGGTTCAAACGAAAAAGCATTGTTAGTATAGTAAAAAAGCACTGCAATTATATAAGAAAAGCAGTCTTAATATATTACGAAAAGCAGTCTTATTATATTAGAATATTAATACATGAGTAATCTGCTTAAGAAAGCCATTAGTTTTTTTTAATCTCATTCTTTAGTAGATCAATAAATTTTATGGGAAATCTTTGTTTCCTTTCAAAAGAAAAAGAAAGATAAAATACAATCTTTTTTTCTTTTAAAAGAAATAGAAAGATAAAATACAATTGACAACTAGTCAAATTTACCTCTACTTACTTTCTCACACTGCCACATTTATGTTTTTACCTTTTTTAAAAGCACAATTTTCATTTAATCTTAGCTATTCATTTATTTTATTATTTGTTGGGGATTTATCCCTAGGTTCACAAATACAAGCAGGATCTCATTGGAAACCACCCATATATATATATATATATATATATGTGTGTGTGTGTGTGTGTGTGTGTGTGTGTGTATTAGTGTTTCATTAGTTATGAATCCTATCAAAACATTGTTATTCTATTTTGCATATATATGCTCCATGCATCGCACAGCCGTGAAATTACTAGTTTTCATAGAATCACCAACATCTATATTTATGATCTGAACTTTTGTGTCTCCTTTTTTCAGAATTAAAATCAAGAATAACCATGCACGTCTACGTTTGGAAATGAGTTAGTTCGCCCGCAAGAGAATGGAGTCACCGTAGACTGGCAAGTTAAACCGAGTCGATTCTCTCTAGGAGTGGAAATACGGGGTTGACTATGTCTATTATACGAAAAAACAATTGTTACAACTAAACACGCTATCAAGGGGTTTTTGATTTGAAGATTTCAAACAAACCAAATTAGAACATCCAACTTAAAAACTATTCTTGCAACAAGGGTGTCAACCTCTTTGTAAGAACCATGCACTTGATTCAAGAATTCAATTAAAAACCATTTGGAACTGAAAGATAATATTAATCCACTAAGTATCGTTCAAGCAATTTATCAAACACTAAGCATGCATCACTAGAACGAACACAATCAACGACCAAGTCACAATTGTAGAATTGAACCAAATTCACCAAACAAATTATCACTAAATAGATCATAAGAATTCAAACATAATAATTCGAAACCATATATCCAACCCAAATATTCAGAACTCAACGAAATTCAACACTATGAAATAAGAACAAAGTTTAAAGGGGAAGTTACTATTTATGAGAACTATGATGAACGTTCTTGCTAACTCCGGCGATTCCAGAGAAATGATGATCCACGCTGAAATTCTGGAAGCTTGTCACGAGCCTCCAATTCCAACGCCGCAAAATAGTCACGAACCGATCGAAACACTATGGTAATTTCCGTAATGGCTCTAAGTCAAAGGAAAGAAAGAGTTGTCAATTCTCTCCTCCAATGGTGATGATCCAGACCAGGGTAGATGAGTTCCCAGATCTTTGGATACCTTCTTGCTGATATTTTCTGAGTTTTAAAACCTCAAACACCATTTCGTAACTAAAGAATCCTGAAAATCTTCATTTGTAACGTTCGTGTCCGGTCGGATCCTGGATCCATCCGACCGGATAAAAGTTTCTGTCCGCTGGTCCGATCGGATGTTAGCCCAAGGGGTCTATCCGGCAGGTCGTCCGATCGGTGTGTGTTTCAAAAGCCAATCCGATCGGACAAGTGTCCTTTTGGCTACTTTTGGGATTTGACTTCTTCGTCCTTATCTCTCAGATTCGCCAAATGCTCTAGCTGTATGAGAAAATAAGGAAATTATATCAAAAGGACCAATTATTGATCAATAAGTCGGAAAGTTAAGCAAAATGCCAATGAATGCAAAATACCCTAACCTTAACCCGAAAAAGATAACAAAAAGACTCATAGATGAATCGAGATATATACAAAAACATAACAAAAATGTACGAATCAACCACCCCATGCTTAATTGGTTTGTTCGTCCTCGAACAAACGAAAGAATCAAGTTAAGAAAGA
Source organism: Phtheirospermum japonicum (assembly GCA_014905375.1). NCBI lineage: Eukaryota > Viridiplantae > Streptophyta > Magnoliopsida > Lamiales > Orobanchaceae > Phtheirospermum > Phtheirospermum japonicum. The sequence continues at coordinate 1,010,516 of BMAC01000067.1, forward strand.
GTGAAAATAGTGAGATCAAAGATTCATGTTGTGCATATCATATAGTTTTGCAAATATAAACACTTTTGTCGAAAGCTCTTAAGATAAGCTCGTGTTACCTTTTCACCTTGTTGTGCACTCATTCGCTCGTGTTTTTCAAAAAGGTAAGTACATATGCTCGGATCAACATAAACATGCATTCAACGACTCGTGAAAATCAAAGACTCGTATATCGCATATGTGTGTACATTCAATCAAGAATCGGATTAGGTCTTTCTAGGGTTGTAATGTAGGCTCTTTGGTAAGGTATGTCATATATAAAGATCTAACTTGCGAACAAACGCAATCAATAACTCACTCATTCAAAACTTTAAGCGTAGAGCAAAATTTTACTCCTCAACCCTTCCAAAATAACCATGTACCATTATTTTTAGCATTTTATAACTAAGGCTATATCTAACCCCAAAACTGAGTAAACACACCCGATCCTACGGAACATGAGTGTAAGTTCCTTCTATACTCGTTTTCCTTTATGAATAGGCTTTTGTTCTTAACAACTAGATGCTTTTATGAACTTAAGCACCTTTAGTTTCCATTTTTTAAATATATGCTCCACTAATTCCCACCTACAATCGTCAATCTCAATAGACCAATAATAAATAAACTCTCTTCTCACAAACTTAAATGAAATAAGAGCTATAATCATGCTCGTGGCTAACAAAGAGATGGAACAAAGGCTCAAAGGGGCTCATTAGAAATTTATAGTGGTTTTTTATTTCTGAACATAGCCGGAATCGGGTTTTATATGTGACTATCGTCATTTCCAAAACCAAATATACACATGCGACTTTAGAGACTCTTCAAAATACTTATCGAATCACAGCATGAAATGTTGATAAACACATAAGGCTTCTTACTAGGGTTTTTTATTCAAACTTTGAAGGCAAGGTTATCGAGTTTTAAAATCTTCGCAGAATTGCTAAATACTAAGTGTTGTTTTAAGTGTATACATATGAGTAGGTTTTGAAAATATTTTCACTAAACACGCTCAAAAAACTCTAACGTCAGATCACATAAGACGTGATTTCGACAGGAAAGCCAGTACAAATACAAATAAGCATGGGAATGATTTCAACATACATTGACATAAATAATTGGTCGATTCATACGTCATCACAAAGAAAGACTCAAATAGAACCATTCGACTGAAATGACTACGCATGCATAGTATACAACTATCTCCCCCCTACACACAGAAGTAAGCAGTGTCCGCATTGCTATCATACAAATCAACACAAGGAAAAAGGAAAACGTCGAATCAATTATCATGCGAATAGTTAGTCGAATGGTTATACAGACACTCAACACATATAACCGAAGAAATCAAACAATATCAAAAGAAAACTGGAAAATGGAAGTTAGGATAGAAAGTGATACAATACTAGGGCTCGGGCCCGCCTAAATGTCATGTCGTTCGGAGGGAAAGGATGGGAATCTGCGACAATAAGTTTGCAGCTTCATCTAGTCGGATGATGCCCTCTATCCAATCAGATAGTGTGACATAAGGTCTTGTCCGTCCGGACCCCTGCACCAATCCGGTCGGATGATTCTCCAGAAGGTTTGGTCCGATCGGATGGAAGTATAATAGGTTATGTCCAACCATTCATCGTCACTCATCAGGTCGGACGATCTGGGAAAGCTTAATTCCAAAGCTTGCTGCACAACTCAACACACTATAAACAAACCTATCCATACCACTATTACGTAAACACAAAAGAAAATATGTACAAAAGTGACAAGAACACTTGGGTTACCTCCTAAGAAGTGCAAGGTTTAATGTCTTATACTTGACGATACCTCATTTTAGTCTCAAGCATCTCGAGGTGGGTCTTTCAGTATCATGACTTCACGACTGGTCTTGGGGATGGGTCCCCCATGATATAACTTCACGCGATTCTCATTAACTTGGAATGCGGAGTCGCTTCTCTCATCATATAGAGTGACAGCCCCGAGTGTGTTAAAGTCCGTAATCAAGTATAGCCCACTCCACTTGGACTTGAGTTTTACTAGAAAAAGTTTGAAACGTGAGTTAAAAAGTAAGGCTAACTTTCCTACCTCCAAATCTTTTAGAACGAGCTTTTTGTCGTGCATTTCCTTCATCCTCTGCTTGCTCGTCCATGCCATATCATAAGAACAGTTTCTTATCTCCTCCAACTTGCTTAACTCTAAGTTTCGATATTCACCAGCCTCGTTCAAATCCATGTTTAATGCACGTATGGCCCATTCCGCTTTGTGCTCTAACTCAACAGAAAGATGACAAGCCTTTTCGTAAACCAACCAAAATGAATTCATGCCCAAGACCGTCTTGTGGGCTATTTGGTATGCCCACAACGCGTTGATCAATTTCGTCGCCCAATCTTTACGATTTGGTTTCACCATTTTCTCCAAGATGGCCTTTATCTGTCGGTTTCTCGTCTCCACTTGCCCCGATGTTTGTGGATGGTAGGGAGTCGCAACTTTGTGTCGCACCCCGTAATTGCCCATTAATCGGTCGAAAGCACGGTTATGAAATGGATACCACCGTCGCTTATGATTGTTCTTGGCACCCCAAAATGACTGGAAATGTTTTCTTGAATGAATTTGAGAACAACCTCAGAATTAGCCTTTCGGGTTGGGATTGCCTCGACCCATTTCGGCATATAATCGACACCAACGAGTATGTACTCGTATTCTCCAATCTTTGGAAATGGTCCCATAAAATCGATGCCCCATACATCGAAGATCTCGATCACTTGATTCAAAACCAATGGCATCTCGTTCTGTTTTCCTATTGTGCCCGATCTTTGACAATTATCGCACGTCTTACAATATTGGTATGCGTCGGCGAAGAGTGCGGGCCAATAAGAACTGGATTGGAGGACTTTGAAGGCCATCTTGTGACTTCCGAAGTGTCCTCCCTCGTCATGGCAAAATCTCAAAATGCCAACCTTTTCTTTGTCTGAAATGCACCTTCGATAGAGGCCATCCTTGCAGCGCTTGTACAAGTAAAGATCATCCCAGAAGAAGATCCTGCATTTAAACAAAAACCTCTTCCTTTGTTGGGTATAAAGGTGGTTAGGGATAATATTGCATGCAAGGTAATTCAAAAAATCTGCATACCAAGGTTCATCAATGTTTTCCATAGCATTAGCATCTTCATGGGGAAATATGTCATCAACAAAATTACGCTTGCTAGACTCATTATCTACTAACAAACGAGACAAATGATCGGCAACCACATTTTCACATCCTTTTCTATCTTTAATCTCAACATCAAATTCTTGTAAAAGAAGAATCTAACGAATCAACCTCGGCTTACTTTGGATTTTAGCAAATAAATGGCGTAAGGCTGCATGACCAGTATGCACAATTACTTTTAAACCAACAATATAAGAATGGAGTTTATCCAATGAGAATACAACAACAAATAATTCACGTTCAGTAGTAGTATAATCGCGTTGAGCACTATTTAACATGAAACTAGCATAATAGATGACCCTTAGCAATTTATCAATCCGTTGCCCCAAAACAGCCCCCATTGCGACGTTAGATGCATCACACATAATTTCAAATGGAAGGGACCAATCGGATGCAACAACTGGTGCTTGTGTGAGTTTTTCTTTCAAAGCATTAAAAACATCAAGACATTTTTCGTCAAACCCAAACGGCACATCTTTATTCAATAATTTACACAACTGGCGGCAAATTTTAGAAAATTCATTTATAAATCGCCGATAAAAACCCGCGTGTCCTAGAAAACTTTGAATTCCTTTGACATCTCTAGGGGTTAAGGGTTTCAATAACATGTATTGTTGCTTTATCAACCTCCAACCCCTTATTTGACACCACATGCCCAAGTACAACTCCACTTCTCCCAATGAAGTTAGATTTTTCCCAACTCAAGGTTAAGCAAGACTCAACGCATCGCTCAAGTACTTTAGATAAATTATTTAGACAATGAGAAAAAGATGAGCCATATATAAAAAAATCGTCCATGAAGACTTCAAGGAAGTCGTCGATGAACTTGGTGAAGATGGAGAACATGCATCTCTGGAACATCGCCGGAGCGTTGCATAATCCGAAAGGTAACCTTAGGTAAGCAAATGTGCCAAAAGGGCATGTGAATGTATTTTTTTCTGATCCTCTAAAGCTATCGCTATTTGGTAATAGCCGGAAAGGCCATCAAGAAAGTAATAGTACTCGTGTCCCGCTAGCTTGTCGAGCAGCTGATCCATGAATGGGAGTGGAAAGTGATCCTTCCTCGTTGCGGCATTGAGCTTTCGGTAGTCAATGCACATGCGCCACCCGGTGGTTAAGCGCGTTGTCACAACCTCGCCCTTGTCATTCTCCACAATTGTAATGCCTCCTTTCTTTGGAACGAAGTGCACTAAACTGACCCATTCACTATCCGACACGGGATAGATGATTCCTTCGTCAATAAGTTTGAGAATTTCCTTTGTGACCACCTCCTTGAGTGTAGGGTTCAAGCGTCTTTGTCCGTCTCTTATCGGTCTCATTCCTTCTTCCAACTCAATCCGATGCATGCATGTCACTGGACTTATTCCTCTAATATCCCCGATACTCCATCTAATTGCTTGCTTGTACTTTTTTAGTACCTCGATCAACTCTTTTTCCTCGTGCTTCGCTAACTCCGCAAAAATTATCACGGGTTTCTTTTCATTGGCTTCAAGGAAAACATATTTGAGGTGGCTTGGTAGTGGCTTCAATTCCATCTTAGGCTCCAAAACGGGACCAATGGAGTTTTGCTCATATGCTCGTCTTCAATTACAAATAGATCGATCAGCCCCTCCGTGCTTGAATCAAAATCGTCGTCCTCGACATTCTAATCGTCTAATGGCATGACACCGAGAAATTCTCTTACGCATTGGTCCATGGAATCAAGATAAGAACAATCAAGACCCAACAAAGGTGAAGGAACATTCTGAATGTCTTTAAGTGAGAAGGTAACTAATTCATTAAAAATGAAAAGTGTCATTTTTCCTTGTTCGACGTCGATCTACGTGTGTGATGTTGCCATGAATGGTCGTCCCAACAGAATAGTGTTCTCCTTGCTCGATTTGGCCACCTGTCCCACGTCTAGTATCACAAAGTCCACGGGGACAACTAGAGAGCCGACTTCCACGAGAACATCTTCGATAACTCCCAAAGGTTATCTCACCGAACGGTCTACTAGTTGAAGTCGTAAGCTTGTTGGATATATTTCTACAAGGTTAAATTATTTGTATAGGGCGAAGGGCATCAGGTTGATGCCTGCCCCTAAGTCGAGCATCCCTCGTGCTTTTTGTCCATTTTTGAGAGTTATCATGATGCAGAAACTCCCAGAATCGCCCACTTTCGGTGGTAGTGGCTGATGGCATATTGCACTTACTTCTTCTGACAACACAACTCGCTCATTAGTTTCTAGCTTTCTCTTCTTTGATGCGAGTTCCTTGAAAATTTTAACGTAAGCCGGCATCGCTTTTATCACATCGAACAGTGGAAGATTAACGTTCACATTTTTAAGCATGTTGTAGAGCTCCGTGAATTTCTTGCTCTCTTTTGCTGGCTTGAGACGATTCAGAAATGGTACGGAGTCGTGGATGACTCGTTATGGCTTGATGTCACTGGAATTGCCTTGTCCAGGGCTTGCATCCGATCGGACACTCTCTCTTGTCCGATTGGATTTTTCCTTTTATCTTCTTATCCGGTCGGATTCTGGGTTTTTCCGATCGGACAAAACTTTCTGTCCTCCCTTCCGATCGGACTGTGGCTCTATCCGATTGGACAAAACCTTCTGTCCTCCAATCTGGTCGGATGCTGGCTCTGTCCAACTGGATACATTGGCTGAACTTTCTTTCCTTGAATTAGCTTCCTTAGGTTGAAGAACTCCGGTGAGTGAACCTGGCATGTATGGACTTTTGGTCCTATGGATGCCCTCAATCATCATTTTTTTGCCATTCAACGTAGGCACGTCAACATTTGCTTCTTTCTCTTTTACACTTGATTCTTCCTCAAAATATTTCACCTCCAATTCTCGAATTCCATTATCAACCTTCTTCCCTCCCCGAAGTACATGAATTGCCATCGATTGTTCAGGTTGACTGGGCAATTTTCTGGGCTCGGGTTCACGTTTTGATAATGTAAGAGAGATTTGTCCCATCATCATTTCCAATTTATCCAGTTGCTTCTTTGTAAGCTTGTATTCTCCGATAGTACGAAGAGTCTCCTCCCGATTGTGTAAGGTCTCGGTTTCCTGCCTTTGTCGCTAGAGTCGTAACTCTTCGTCGGGATCCAGTTGAGGTGGAGCTTGTTGTTGTTGTTTTGGAGCTTGGTATTGTTGTTGGCCATAGTTATTTTGCCCTTGTGGAAAGTGCTGTTGATAGTTTCCTTGGCCTTTGTTTGGGTATGATTTGTAGTTACCCGAGCCTCCTTGATTCTTGTTTGGTGGAGGTGGTGCCAAATATTGAGGATCCGTTTGTTTGGGCACCGGTACGTAATTGGGACTCGTCGAGCCGTACCTGAGGTTTGGATGGTCTCGGAGAACTGGATTGTACGAGTTGTAAGTTTTAGTGAACTTTTGACCCGATTTGTTGTTGGATTGGAATTCTTGCATAGTGTTCACCTCTTCGTTGAACGTCACGTCACACACATTGGCTCCATGTCCAGATGCTCCACAAGTCCCACAAGTTTCGTGTGACGGTTGCGTCATTTCCTTCTCTCGTGTCATCATTCCTACCAACAATGCAACTTGTTTCGTGATCTCCTCAAGTTTGCTACTCTCTTCTTTAGATGTCGATACTTCGTTCGCTCTGAATTTTCTTTGCCCGGAACTCGTTTGCCTTGATTTTTCACCCATGACCTCAAATAAATCCCATGTTTCCGTTGCGGTTAAGTCTCCAAAATCACCGGCTTGATCTCAACTTGTTGCTTAAAGTTTGGCAACAATCCTTCATGGAAATAGTTGTTGACCATTTCGGGACTGTTGTGATGCGGGCATGCTTGTAGGAGTCTTTTGTAGTGTTCCCATGCTTCGTGGAACGACTCTCCATCCATCTGCTTGAAATTGATGATTTCTCTACTTAGTTTGGTTGTCATTTATGCCGAGTAAAATCTGCCTACGAACTTCTTAAACACCATTCCCCAATTAGTTAGGGAATTAGGTTGTAATGACAGCAGCCACTATTTGGCTTTGTCTTTCAAGCTACTCGGAAAACACCTCATTCTAAGCTGATTCTCATTTAAACCAAATGCTGGAGTTCTGGATACCGCTACGTAAAACTCTCGTATGAAATTGAGCGGGTCCTCATTCGGCATGCCATAGAAAGTCGGAAACTGGTTGACAATGTTAGACTTCAATTCATAGTCTCAGGCCGCGGGGCCTAAGACTATAGCTAAGCTGTGTGGGCCAATGGTTGGGCATAAGAGGTCTCCTTGTCGGTGTTTGTTTGGATATCGTGGTCCTTGGCCCCCACAAAAGTTTTCTCATCCACAAAAAATTCTTCCTCCTCCGTATCCATCTAAATTCCCATGATACTGCTCATTCTCATAATATCGGTATTCTTCATCATCGTATTCATCATTTCGGAAATTCTCATTTTGCCGAGCACGATATGGTCATTCCTCTTCTCTATTTCAAAAATGATTTATCTCTCGTTCCTAATTTTCAAATACATGATGATTTCATTGGTTGTTTCGGGGCTGGTGCCCACCATTACCAACGTGGTTGTGCTCGAATCCCTGATTTTCCCAAGCAATGAAGGCCCGGTCCTCCTCTCGATTCCGGAAGTGTTGAGGCATTCGATCAACTGGATTTTCTGGCCACATGACTTGGCGTTCATCTTGAGGTTGTGGTACCCTATTATTCGTAGGTTGATTGTTATTTCTGAAGATCTCGGGTCCTCTCAGTTCTTCATCTCGATTATGCTCGTGATTCTCTGTTTGAACCATTATTTATAAGTTTCATTTTGGATAGGGTTTTGTAGCTCTTGATTCTGATCTTACACGTCATCGTCGGATGGCGTGCCGAATTATTGATCACTAGGGGGTGGTTGTCCTTCCCTCTCCCTCGTCCACCACTTGGTCCTCCTCCTCTTCCTCCGTTTCCTTGGCCGCCATGAGATGGGATGTTCGACATGGTGGTTTCAATTGTTTCGGAAGGAATCCCGTCGAGGGGAAGAAAAAAGTCTTATTGGTCTCCCCACTCATTCGATTTTATTTATAAATGGCACAATTTCACCTCTAAGGCCTCTACGATCTTGCATCAACAACAAACAACATCAACGTATCGAGTGGTAAACAAAAATAATTATACGTGTAACAAGCATAAATTTTAACACAAATAAACTTTGTCAACGCCTTTACCACTCCCCGACAACGGCGCCAAGTTTTGATCCGAAATTTTGTGTCTCCTCTTTTCAAAATTAAAATCAAGAATAACCATGCACGTCTACGTTTGGAAACGAGTTAGTTTGCCTAGAAGAGAACGGGGTCACCGTAGATTGGCAAGTTAAACCAAGTTGATTCTCTCGAGGAGTGGAAATACGGGGCTGATTGTGTCTATTATACGAAAAACACAAGTGCTACGACTAAACACGCAATTGATTCAAGAATTCAATTAAAAACAATTTGGAACTGTAAGATAATATTAATCTAATAAGTATCGTTCCAAGTGATTTATCGAACAATAAGCATGCATCACTAGAACAGGTTCTAACTAGAACTAACACAATCAACGACCAAGTCACAATCATAGAATTGAACCAAGTTCACTAAACAAATTATAACTAAATAGATCATAAGAATCCAAACAAAGTAATTCAAAACCAATTATCCAACCCAAATATTCAGGACTCGGTAGCCAATACGAAATTCAACACTATGAAATAAGAACAAAGTTAAAAGGGAAAGTTACTATTGACGAGATCTATGACGAACGTTCTTGCTAACTCCGGCGATTCCGGAGAAACGATGATCCACGCTGAAATTCTAGAAGCTTGTCACGAGCCTCCGATTCCAACGCCACGAACCGATTGAAACTCTATGGTAATTGCCTTAAGGGCTCTAAGTCAAAGGAAAGAAAGAGTTGTCAATTCTCTCCTCCAAGGTAGATGAGTTCCTAGATCTTTGGATACCTTCTTGATGATATTTTATGAGTTTTAAAGCCTCAAAAACCGTTTCGTAACTGAAGAATCCCAAAAATCTGCATTTGTAACGTTCGTGTCCGGTCGGATCCTTGATCCATCCGACCGGATAAAAGTTTCTGTCCACTGGTCCGATCGGATGTTAGCCCAAGGGGTCTATCCGGCAGGTCGTCCGATCGGTGTGTGTTTCAAAATTCAATCCGGTCGGACAAGTGTCCTTTTGGCTACTTTTGGGCGTTGACTTCTTCGTCCTTGTCTCTCGGATTCGCCAAACGCTCTAGTTGTATGAGAAAATAAGGAAATTATCTCAAAAGGACCAATTATTGATCAATAAGTCGAAAAGTTAATCAAAATGCCAAAGAATGCAATATTATGCAAAATACTCTAATCTTAACCCGAAAAAGATAACAAAAAGTCTCACAGATGACTCGAAATATATACAAAAACATAACTAAAGGGTTCGAATATTTTTTTGAATATGCAAATGAAAATGAAGGCAATAGCAAATTTATTCCAAACAACTAAAAGTAGTCGATCAACCGTAGAAAACAAGCTTAAAAGGATACCAGTGGCAATTAAAATGTTCAATACAACTCTCTATAAAAGTTCAAGCAAACAATTTTCATTTTAACCAGATTTTCAAACTTCTATTTTCAAAAAGCACATAATCATAATCCCTGTTTTTCCAAAATTAATCTTTTGGACAGAAAAAGCTAATTTTTTTTATTTTATCTTGACAAACAAACCAATTAGAGGATCTGAGTAGTCAATCCTCTAAATTTTGTCAAACCTCTAATATTATGTCAAATATTTATAGATAGTTCAAATGTAAACCATCCCTGGCGTGAGAAATCTACGAGCCCAATAAAACTTCTACATTACCTTACGTATATTGTTATTTACAGACATGTATACTGCTACACTATTTTCTACAACACTTGATTTCTAATTAGCAGTCAGTATATATGTAAATAGCATTACACATAGTCCCCTTTATTTTTGGTTATCAATAAATATGTCTTACATTACATATAATGTAATGTACGAGCGCGCACATTCTCACACCAGACTTAGTTCTTGAATCAAATCAAATCATACATACATACATACATACATACATACATACATATATACATACACTATATATATGTAGTATATATATATTATATATATATATACTATATATATATATATATATATATGTGTGTGTGTGTGTGTGTGTGTGTGTGTGTGTATTATTTGCCAATAATTACTTACAAGAATTATTAATAATATATATCTTTTTGAAAATTACATTCAATATATTTTTTAAATTATTAATTCAAGAAATTTATATATATATATATATATATTATATATATATATATATATATATGTGTGTGTGTGTGTGTGTGTGTGTGTGTATTATTTGCAATAATTACTTACAAGAATTATTAATAATATATATCTTTTTGAAAATTACATTCAATATATTTTTTAAATTATTAATTCAAGAAATTTATATATATATATATATATATAATATATATATATATATATATGTGTTGTGTGTGTGTGTGTGTGTGTGTGTGTGTGTGTGTGTGTGTGTGTGTGTGTGTTTGTGTGTGTGTGTGTGTGTATACATACAATGATTTTATAATAATGACTAGTTTTAATGTTATTTTGATTAATTAATATTGTCACCATATAAATCTATAATATTAACATAAAAGTACCAAACAATAAATAATATCCATGTGTTTGTTGGTCATTTTATACAATCAAACATCTATCAGCCCTCAAATATTACTAAACACTTATATAAAAATAGCTAAAATAGTCAGCTAGTCAAACAAACTAAAATAATCAGCTATCAGGTAATACAATCAGTTATCAGCTAACCTCTAATTGCCAAATAAGGCCATTATCAATTGTCCTAAATTAGCATGAAAATATCAACTAATAACTAGTTTGGAAACCTACGTGTTATGCAAATATTAAATAAACTAATAAAAACATATAAACAATCAAAGTGATTTATTAATACAGCGAAAAAATTGTTCACTTCGAGTTTTGAAAAACTTCCTTGTAGACCAAATTGGATGTCTTATTAACAATGTTACCATCATCATCACAACATAGGATTTTCAACCCTTTACAGCTCTTAACTCGAGATATAGCGACATAGAGCTGGCCATGGTTGAACACTTGTCTGGGCAAATATAAACCAACAAGGAGAGAGTTTGACTCTGACTCTTGTTTATATTTATTGCAAAAAAATTAATAAGTAGAAACTATCTCATATGAAACCTGAATGGCGCCCTGCTATCCAAAGGACTCAATACCATACCTTAGTCCCAGTATTAATTCCTGAAAGAGTCTTCACTTCAATAATGTAATCTCCAAGTTGGGCAACAACCAAACTCGTACCATTTCATATTGCTGATGCTTGAACCACTTTATTAAATTCAATATATGATTAGGAATCCTTGAGCACTTTATTTTGTTTAGTGAATCTGTCAAGTACACTTGATGTTGAGCTTCTCCATTCACATATGTTTTGAAAATGGTGTTAGAACAAAGATACACTCTCTCATCGCCTGGAAGTATTGGCATCACTTATTCATTAATTATTTCAATGATACTATTCTTTAGTGCAAGAATAACTCTTTCTTCCAAGAATAAGTGATTACCAAAGTCTTGTAAAATAGAAGCATAAGTGCTCTCACTGATTGTCTCAACATGATCGCTTGAAGTTTGAAGAATTATATCATGGGGTATATCAATTATTGTTGACCATCCACTTCAGCACCGATTTTGCATTCACCAATTTTGAGTGTCCACTTAGAAAATTCCTTGACCTCGCGTGAAAACGATGTTGACATTGATTGTGCAACAGTTAATCTCATATATTTCATCAATCGAAGAGTTCTAAAGTGTTTCCATAATCTAGATGAGCATATAGTGGACTACATAATGTCTTTCTGACTAACCTTTAGTACAACAAGGAGGATTTGATGAAAGTCCCTGTCAAGAACTATTATTTTTCCGAGAAATGGTAATTCATTTTCTTCAGTTGCAATAAATTTCAGACTTTAACGAGAAGTTTTAAAACAGAACATATTCATCGTGGGTGATTCATCCGAAATGAATATTTTTGTCTGATGCACATGAGCAGGTGGTTCTATTGTAAGAGTTATTATACACAGAATCTTCAGTTATGCTCAAAGGTGTTCCAAATCAAGAATGTGCAGTTGTACTAGCTGGAAGCAAAAGTGATGTAATGCCACTAAAAGCAGCCTTAAGAATACCTTTGGATCATAAATCAACAGATAATGTTCACCACATAAAGGTTTTATAGGTCCCACCATAGCTGCAAACTAAATAAACACCACCTTTGCGTAACATTTAATATTTTGGTGTAGATTGTGTGTCGTTCATCAATTAATGATGAGCAAAGCTTGTGATGTTTGACATCAAAAAGTGATCTATTGAAATTAAGTTCTTGATAGATAAACTTGTTGTTTCTGCCAGTCATCAAAGAATCATTAGGAAGAGGCATATCAGAGAAATTTTTGAGTGATTTTCCATTACTCTGCAATCTTTTCCAATTCAATAAGTGTGTAATTTTTTAACATATCATCACTTAGTTTAAGGCTTTCACAAAGAATGTACGCAACCTCGAGTAAGTAACACATATTAGTTTATAAATCTTAAAAAAAACTTTAAAAACTTTGTGTTAAATATTATTAGGTTAACAAATATTTTAAAAAAAGATTGAATAATTCATATTTTAAATACAATTTTAGAAATCTATTGATATTAAACACATAGTAAGTTTGTTCATATTAATATTTTATGAACTAATAAACTATGATTATGTGTATAAAGAAATTATATTTATACAAAATCATCAATAATACAACAATAAAATATAGTATAATGTCATAATCAACTAATCTATAATCATGTTGTTTAGTTGAATGATAAATACCTTGTATGCCAAGAATTCTACGTTGTCATTGTAGTATGTCTTCTGCAAGAACTTTTGAAGTCTTTTCCCACATATATTTTGGCTTTAAATATTTGACGATAATAAAAGCAACGCAAATAACTTTCACAGGAATGGTGGTTAACCCCAATAGCTTGCCTCGATTATACCATCAACGTATTTGCTATCATTATGCAACAGTCCTAGAGAATAACATACACCCTTAAAATTAGAGAAGACAGTATTTTTAATGGTTCGTATATATTCACGAGAAGCTATGCCTCGAGAAAGGTGTAGTACTATTGACAAATAGTATGCTTCTCCAACATCGGGTGGAACTTAATCTAACCTACCAGTTTTAGTGCCATGTTGTCTTCTCTATATGACAAACATTTGGCTTCTGGATACTTCCTATTACATTCCATCCAATCGAGAAACATTGATTAGCCTCCATCTTCTTCAACAATAACTCGATCAATCATGTCATCATCATTATCGAAGACTGGTTGTTCATCTAGAAGGTGGAGACTTATGCTTTGTACAAAAGGATTCCTATAATGGATATCCAATCTAAAAAGATGCCAAACAGTGTGTATGTGTGTGTGTGTGCATGTATATACACACACAGTTGTTGTAGTTCTTAATCTCATCAACAACTTGTTCATTTGTAACCTCGCCATTGGCATCTTTGATGATAGACACCGTCACTCGGTTATGTCCTTTATTTATATACTTGAACAAGTATTTGATAGATCTAAACTGATTGCACTATTTTTTGTTAATGTGAGCTTGGTATCTCATCAATAGTTGGGGAATATAAGGAACAACGAATTTGTTGTCTAAAGTGAAACCATTCTTAACTATGGATATTCCCGTATTACTTCGCCTGTATATTAGGTATCCATCATCATTAATAGTAGTTATATCAATGTATGGTTTAAGAAACCCCTTATTACATTTCCTTTTTTAAACCATGCTTTCTTGGTTTTAGAGCTACAAGGATCATGCATCATGTGTTGAGTGACCGGTGCATACAAATTGGGATGTTTTAGTATTTGGTATCTCTATTGAGATGATTTCATCAACATCTTATGGTGATGGAGTTTTATGATCACGCCCAAAAAAAATAAGAGAATGAGATAAAACCATGTTTTTGAAACTCCACATGTGGATAACTCCATTAATAGAAAACTTAGTAATACATTGAGTTGACAAAGATATTAGATATACATTAATTGGTAAGAGAGTTTTAAAATATATAGTAGCACGTACATAATTTAAAAATTGTTGAAAATAGTAATGTAAGAAATTAAATAACATTAATTAGAAAAATCATGAACAATATTTTTAATTATGATATTTAATTAGAATTCTGAAGTTACTATTATGTAATAATAATCTATTTTAAAATTGAGTATATTATGAAGTGTTTCAACCTACTCAAGTCTTCCCAAATAATTCCAGTTCTATCATGTCCTTGATAATTTGATCTATTTTGACTTTGAAGATACGGCATACAATATCTAGCCTATCTTCGAGTCTCAACCCTCAACTATTTAGACATTTTCTTATTCCTTGTCACTTTGGATTGTAAGTGATAAATAAATATGGATATCCAAACTAAACGGAAATGGTCATAGCATCTCGATAACTCTGGATCATATATCTAGCTCCACCAGTAAATAATGTTGGCATCAATGTTCTCTAACCAGTAGATGTTGCATTTGTTTGACCTTTTGAAATAGCATCTTTAAGATTCTTATATTTATCGAATCTTATCAATACTTGATTAAATCTGATAAACTTTATCCTTTCACACTCGACCATTCTGTAGCCACCAACCAAGAACTTTTGAAAAAGCCTTCAAAAACAAAACAGAGTTTTTGAATCATTCTTGAATCCTAAAAGTAAAAAAGAATCTTGCTTGGTCAGTTTATCTATTACTTTTGTTGTGGTTTTTGATGATATATCACTATGTCTAATTCCTAGCATAAATCCATCTTTTCCGTATGGAAATAACAAAGGATATTGTAACACTAGATAGAGAGGGTGTAACTTGCTTATTTTTTGCAAGGAACAAAATTGACTCTATATAATGATATCCCTGGTATCTAAAGCATCATCAAAATCATCAGGAATAAAAGCAGTTAATTAAAGAGCAGTAGATAGATTGGAAATTCTACCATCATATTCTCTACTACCAATAAGTTTCAATTTAAAATTGGATTCATCATTTATTATTCCACGTTCCCTAACACTTTGAAATGATTACACTAAAGGATTATGCACATAAAGCATAGCTTTGATGTGTTCAATAATTGTCGAATCAAATAAAGTTGATCTTGATTCAGATCTACTACTATATAACATGAATACATATATAAGTATTCACGATAAACTCAATTATATAATAAATGCTAAGCTCAAAAATAAATAAAGGATTTCATACCCCATTGAAATAATTCTATTCTGATATTCATGTTCAGTATCATAAATGTATGACTTGGAAAGTTTAGGCAAAGATCAAGATACTAGCAATAAAATTTTAATATGATGATAGTTTGCACCCTTCAATTTGAAAATATGTGGCCCTTGTCCCTTATAGATTGATGTGTCGATCTTTCCTCCAAGTGAAGTTAAACTAAACATACTATTGTATCCACATATATTGTCTATGTGGTATTTCTCTTAAGATCGTGACAGCTAAAATATAGAATTCATTCATTAACTTTTTGAACTTGACAAAAATAGTCCACTAAATACAAGGGTGATAAATTTAGTTCACAAATTAAATTTCTATCGCACATTTAGTCCAATTTATACCCGAGATTAGAATTCTTGTTAGACTAAATATGCGATAAAGATTTAATTGGCGGACTAAATTTTCAACCCCTGTATTTTGACCGACAATCTTTTGTCAAGATCTACAAAATTGGACTAAATGTGCAATAAAAAATTTAATTGGTGGACTAAATTTATGACCCCCTATATTTAGTGAACCATATTTGTCAAGCCCATAAAGTTAATGGACGAATTCCACATTTTAGCTAATCTTGACCAAATAGCAAGTTTCTAAGAATAGCAGGAGGTTCAGCTACAAACGGTAAATCAACCTTCCCATCACCGCATGCAACATCTAGCAAATGTTGGAGACGCTGGTTTCATCAACTTTTCTTTGCATTCATTGGACCACATTATTACATGGTAGAATTCACAACTATATATTGGGTCACCATTGTTGACATATCCTGGTAAAAGATAATATTATACATGATGTGTGAATTAATTATAAGAAATTGAAAGGATCTACTTGTATGGAGTTGTAAAAATCAACTCGTTAAGTCTGTTAGTTTATTGTATACAGATCTTGGTTGTCGACTCCTATTTGATGTATTTCTTTTATTAGGCTACACATCTGTTAAATTTATAAAAATAATAAGAGGTATTTTTAAAAAAACCAAAATATGTATATATATAACATATAAGAAATAGTTTTATGCGTATAAATATATATTTGTACTTGCATTCGAAAAGTGGTTGTGTATGACCCATACATTTTTTTTACTCTTGAAACAAACTGGGTCTTTATAGTTGATTCTGTAGTTCAAGATTATTACTAGAACTCCCAATATGAGACGTTGTACGAATGTGATAGATTTAAATATGAGGTTCTCAAATTACTTCTATAAAAGAAGCAAATGACAAAGAAGCATTTCAAGTAAATGATAAAAGTTGTCTGCACGAATCTGGAAAAATGAATTCTCCAACTTTCAATTAATAATTTACAGAACAAAGGCTAAGGTTTATTTGTAGCCATATGAGATCAATCTAGAACCTAGTGATCTCATACACGTGTAGGGATAAGGGTTGTTCGTACAAAGACAGTTGCAAAGGAGCTATAAAACAAATTTAGTTGTTGCCACATTCTTCATTAAGTTTAGTGTTATACTGGTTGGATAAATGTATGGCTGTGATTTCCTTGTCCGTGTCTACATCCAATTGTGCAGCTATGATCTGCTGAGGTCTGTTCAGTGCATGGCCGTGCATGTATGAAACATGCATGGTTGTATGATCTTTTATAGGCCCCCTCAATTCAATGGAGGATGAAGTCACAACAGATAGCTTGTGTCGAAGCCTCCTGAAGAATTGTCCAGACAAATGCTTGGTGAGGATATCGGCAGTTTGATCAAGGCATGGGACATGATGTATCTGCAGCTGTTTGTGCATTATCTTCTCTCTCTCAAAATGAATATCCAGTTCTAAATGTTTTGTTCTTGAGTGTTGGATGGGATTGTAGGCCAATGCAATATCTCCTTGACTATCTACCCAAACTTTGGGAATGTGTGTGTCCAAAAGATTCAATTCCTGTAAGAGTCCTTGTAGCCAAATCACATCACAAGCTGCAGTAGCAAGACTTTTGTATTCAGCCTCTGTGCTTGATCTAGATACTTTACCTTGTTTCTTGGAGGTCCAAGTGACTAGATTTCTGCCAAGGAACACACACACACACCAGAAGTAGACTTTCTGTCATCCAAGCCTGAAGGCAGATTAGAATCAACAAAGGCGGTTAAATGAATAAAGGATCTAGCTGTAAAATTCAAGCCACAGAAAGATGTGTCAGATAGATATCTAAGTATTCTCTTGATAGCTCTCCAATGAATTTCAGAAGGTGCATGCATGAATTGGCTCACTTTATTGACATTGTAGCTAATATCAGGCCTAGTCACTATTGCATATTGAAATGCACCAACAATTTATCTGTACAACTTAGGATTATTCATTGTCTCACCATCAAACTTGGATAGGGAAGGATGAGTGATCATTGGAGTAGATAGAGCCTTACAACCTGTCATTCCTGCCTTAGCAATAAAGTTAGTTATTTACTTTTGTTGTGAGAGAAACAATCCATTTTGATTTGGAATGAACTCAATTCCAAGGAAATAACTGAGTTGTCCCAAGTCCTTCAAGGAGAAAAAGTGATTCAACTTGTTAATGAGTTGGTGAGTGGATTTTATATCATTGTCGGTGATCATTAAATCATCAACATAAGCCAAGATTAGTATTATTGATTCATTCTGGTGTCTGTGATAAAGGGGTGGATCAGCTCTGGAAACTTTGAAACCAAAAGATAAGAGGATGCTGCCAAGCTTGCTGGACCAGGCTCTTGACGCCTATTTTAAACCATTGAGTGACTTGTTCAGCCTGCAAACCATATCTGGAGAAGTACAATACTCAAAACCAAGAGGGAACTACATGTAAAATTCAGTGTTAATATCACCATTCAGAAAGGCATTGTCAACATCAAGTTGCCTTATAATCCAGGATTTGGAGATGGCAATGGATAAAATAGTTATGATGGTGGCAGGCTTAACCACAGGGCTAAAAGTCTCAGTATAATCAAAACCAGCCTCCTGTGTATATCCTCTAGTAGCTAATCTGGCTTTGCATCTTGCCAGAGATCCATCTGCATTTTTCTTAGCCTTAAAAACCCATTTGCAACTAATGAGGTGCTTGTAAGGAGGTAAGGAACAAACACTCCAAGTGTTGTTCTTCAAGAGAGAAGAAAATTCCCTTTTCATAGCTTGATGCCAGTAAGGGAATTTCATTGCTTCTTTATGGTTCTTGGGTTGTGTATTTCAGGTTTGGCGCTTGTTGTCATTCTGTGAACATTCTGCATTTTGTTTGTTTCCTGCAAAAGATTATCAGTACCATTGTCTGGCATAGTAAAATTAGAGTTATTGTCAATTGGCAAATCTATAAATAACTGACCAATGGGTATGGATGAGGAAGGAGGTGATAAGAATATGAGGGAGTGGATGATGTAGTTGTTTTTGGAGAAGAGTAAGTGGGAGAGGTTGGAGTATTGTGTGAGATACTGTGATTATTATCATGAGAATGGGGAGAGTGAGCGTTTGTTGAAGTAGAATGTGAGTCATGAGAAGGAGATAAGTGGGATTGGATGATAGGAGATGTGATGGGAATAGTGGGAGAAAGAGAGATACCAGGTTAAGGTGATTGGACTATTGGCTTATCATGAAAGGGGAAATTTTCTTCATCAAACACAACATGCCTTGTTATGATGATTCTGTTACCAGGTAAAAGGATCTTGTAACCTTTGTGATGAGGACTATATCCTAGAAAAGTGCTTTTGGTACCTGATAGGGCAGCAAGTTGATCAGACCTAATTTGGGGTAGATCTGATTTGGAAGATCTGGAGTAGTACGAAGAGAAACAAGAACGGCTTTTTGCTTGAGTAAAGGTCTGACCAGACCTGTTGGAAAAAAGGATACTAGGAAAGATGGGAACAGCTCTCCCGTTTTCCTGAGCTGAAGGAGTGCTCTACCAGAAAAGAAAGGGGGAAGACCTGTTTTCCGGACTCTAGATAAGGGGACAAGTGGGACCACTTGTCAGAATTGGTTGCGTAACGGCCCGTGATTCGCGGCATGTGCTCCTGAGATCCCAGCCGGGGTCCCCACTAGGAAAAACTATAAATATCTCAGCCCCAAGGCTGAGAAAGGTATGTCATTCTTTTGAGCTTTCTTGTCTTCTTTCTGGAAAACACCTCAAACGCTTACTGACTTAAGCATCGGAGAGGTTTCCACCGAAAAATCACCGGTGGTCCTTTCTAATCGGTTTTTGTGGTACAGGTTCAAGAAGCTCTGGTTTCTACAAGTATTAATTGGGATGAAACAATTGGCGCCGTCTGTGGGAAGACGACCAAGTTAAGACGTGAGATTTTCTGTTTATTTCATGGCTTCAGACGGTTTACAGCGGAACTTGGTGGCTGAACTTGGTGGAACCCCTAGTTCCGCCGCGCCATGGGGGATTCCCAGGTCGACAGATACGGCGGCGACGAGGCCAGAAGAGACAGCGTCATCGACAGGGGCCGCGCCAGGCGCTACGCCGCCCCTGTTCAGTAAATCTGGGCCAGCTACGGGTGGTTCATTTAACGAATCTTTCCTCCTGCAGCTCTCGGAGTTGATCGGCAAAGCCGTGGAGATTGCGGTAGAGAAGAAGTTCGCGGAGATGGCAACGCCGCCATCTAACACACCACCAGCGCAGACTGCTCCGGTGGCGGGAACGGAGCCATTACGAAGGCAGCAGGCGGATCGGACTCCCTTACATGATGGGGAGGAGCACTTCTCCACCTCTGATAGTGAAACTTCAGGCCAAACTAATCCAGGCCTGGCTGAACAGATGCAGAGTCTGCAAAAGGAAGTAAGGGAGTTTAAGAGAAAAATGGTGACGGGTAGGACGACTCCGGCAAGAAGGGGCACACCATTTACTGAGGAAGTCATGCGAGATGATGTGCCAGCTTCATACCGCTCCCTAGGCTTCGAGTACAATGGAACCACGGACCCGTGGGACCATCTCAGTCGCTTTGAGATCGCAGCAGCCCTGCATAAATTTTCGGACGCTGTCATGTGCCGGGTCTTCCCGATGACTTTTACTAAATCAGCGCAGCTCTGGTTTAGTCAGCTGCCGCCGAGGTCTATCAGCAATTTTGATGAGTTCAGCTCAGCCTTTTTACACCAATTCACAAGCTGCAGGAAATACCAGAAAATGCCGCTAGAACTTTTCAGCCTGAAGCAGAAAGAGAACGAAAGCCTGCGTGCCTACATCAATAGGTTCACAACGGCTAAGCTAGAAGTACCTTCTGCGTCAGAAGAGCTGTTGGTAAACGCTCTGGCACAGGGCCTAAGAAGAGGAGAATTTTTCCAATCGCTGGTGGTGAAACCAGCTCTGAAATTTGGAGAGCTCTTGGAGAGAGCAGAAAAATATATCCATCTGGAGGAAGCTTTGAAGCTCAAGGATGAAGGGGAGAAGAGGAGAGAGAAGTACGACAGGGATGACAGGGTAGCGGCAAAAAAGCCCAGACCAGAGCTGTCAATGGGTAGGTCTCGATTTGATAAATACACTCCTCTGGAAACACCTCCGGGCGAAATTTTGCAGGCAATAGAGCGTCACCCAGAGCTCAAGTGGCCCAAAACTTACTCGCAGAAGCCAAGAAAAGAGAGGTCAGATCGCTTTTGTCGCTTCCATAATGAATACGGACATAACACAGATGAATGCACGCATTTGAAGGACGAATTGGAGAGAATGGTCCAGGCGGGGCATCTAAAAGAGTATATTCGGATAAGGAGAGAGGAAGCTAGATTTGGTAAAAAGAATTATGATCGGACCTTGACAAATAGGAGCAGCCAAGATAGGGTGCGTACTGAGGTGAAAAGATCTGATCAGACCCAGGTCATTCATGGAGAAATCCAGATGATTATCGGAGGAGAATTTGAGGAGCACTCCAAGCGGACACAACACAATTATGTCAGAGCCGCAAAAGACCTGGTTCGAAAATCGCGAGACGTGGGACAAATGACCTGGTTCCCAAGACTCAGGAGGACTAGCGCATGTGTATCGACTTTAGAAATCTCAACCGTGCTTGCCCAAAAGACCACTATCCCTTACCCAGGATCGACTGGCTTGTCGATTCCACCGCGGGATGTGAGCTTTTGAGTATGATGGATGCATCTCAGGGGTATCATCAGATCAGACTGGCTAGGGATGATTGGAAGTGGGTCAGTTTCATTACCCCAAAGGGGACATATTGCTATGTTGTAATGCCTTTCGGTTTGAAAAATGCAGGAGCCACCTATCAGCGTTTGGTTGATAAGATGTTTAAAAGTCAGCTTGGGCGGAACATGGAAGTTTACGTGGACGACATGTTGGTCAAAAGTATGAAAGCAACATCACATGTGGAAGACCTGCAGGAAACTTTTGATACTCTACGACGATATAGGATGAAGCTTAATCCTAAGAAGTGCGCGTTTGGTGTCAGAGCTGGCAAATTCCTAGGCTACATGGTCACAGAGAAGGGTATGAAGGCAAATCCCGAGAAGGTCAGAGCGATCATGGACATGTGGGCGCATAGGAATGTGAAGGAGATGCAATGTTTAGCGGGGCGTATCAATGCGTTAAGCAGATTCTTGTCCAGGTCTGCAGAAAGGAGCTTACCATTCTTTCAAGCTCTAAGGAAAAAAGCAAAATTTCAGTGGAGTGATGAGTGTGAGGAAGCATTTGTCGCATTAAAGGAGCATTTGGCTAGTATGACCTTGCTAACAATGCCTGTCCTGGGAGAACCCCTCATTTTGTACTTATCGGTAGGGCAACAGGCAGTCAGCTCTGTCTTACTGCGGGAAGAGGGGAAGATTCAGAAACCAGTCTATTACTGAAGCAAGGTCTTACATGATGCTGAAGTAAGGTATGTAGAGGTGGAACGAGCAGTACTGGCCCTTGTGGGAACTGCCCGGAAATTACGTCCATATTTCCTGTCGCATGGTATAATTGTACGAACGAATTTGCCTTTGAGGGCAGTCATGGATAAGCCATAGGCGTCGGGAAGACTGGTCAGATGGATAATTGAGCTAAGTGAATTCGATATTAGCTTTGAAACCAGGACAGCGATTAAAGCTCAGGCCTTGGCAGATTTCATGCAAGAAATGACTGGCCTCCCCGGAGAACTAGAAAGATGGACGATCTTTACGGATGGCTCTGTCTGTAATCAGGGCTGCAGAGCAGGAATTGTCCTGATCAATCCAGAGGGGGTGTCTACTGAGTTTGCTATCCGATTAAATACAACATTCTCTAATAATTCTGTGGAGTACGAAGCTCTTTTAAGAGGTATCCAGATGGCGAAAGACCTGGGCGCGGATCACGTATGTGCCAAGGTTGATTCTCAACTCGTGTGTAAACAAATTAATGGAGATTTTGAGACGAGGGAGGAACATATGCAGAGATACTTGGCTAAATTTAGAGAGCTAGCCAAAGGTATGAAAGAATTAACTGTTATTCAAATTCCCAGAGAGGAAAACAGCCGTGCGGACTTCTTAGCTAAAATAGCAAGTTCAGCTGCGGATTGTTATGAACGAACGATCACCTTGTTGAAAGCAGAAGGGGAGTTCGGAGTCGAGCAGATCTGTACGGTTGCTGAGGAGGAAGATTGGCGTTCCCCCATAAAAAGATACCTCGAACAGAAGGTCTTGCCGGAGGAAAAGAGAGAAGCGGTGAAAATACGGAGCAGGTCTGCTAGATTCTGTCTGATCAAAGGAGAATTATTCAAGAGAGGATTTGGTCAACCTCTTTTAAGGTGCTTATCACAAACAGAGGGAGGTCTGGAGTTGATAGAGATACACGAAGGTTGTTGTGGCAACCATATGGGGGCCAGAGCTCTAGCCAGTAAAGTATTAAGAGCTGGTTATTTCTGGCCTTCCTTGAGAAAGGAAGCTGAGGACTTCATTAGAAAATGTGAAAAGTGCCAGAAAATGGCCCCGCTAATCCACCAACCGGCGGAAGAGCTCATGACAATGAATTCCCCCTGCCCCTTCGCTAAATGGGGTATTGATTTGGTTGGCCCATTCCCGATGGCCCCAGCCCAGAAAAGGTTTTTGATCGTGGCTATTGACTATTTCAGCAAGTGGGTGGAAGCATAGGCTCTCGCTAGAATAACAGAGGAAGCTGTGATGAGTTTCATTTGGAAGAATGTGGTCTGTCGCTTCGGTATACCGAGAATAGTGGTGTCAAACAACGGGACCCAATTTGCGGGAGCCAAGATAAAGGCTTGGTGTGCCAAGATGAACATTCAGCAACACTTCACGGCTGTATACCACCCACAAGCGAATGGTCAGGTTGAAGTAACTAACCGCATTTTAGTTCAAGGAATTAAGTCGCGACTGGACAGATCTGGAGGAAAGTGGGTGGAAGAGCTGAGTTCCGTGCTGTGGGCGTACCGAACGAATCCGAAAGAAAGTACAGGTGAAACCCCTTTTAGTTTGGTGTACGGTATGGATGCTGTAGTGCCCGCAGAAGTCAGCCTTAAAACTCATCGGATCCAGAATTTTAATGAAGAACAGAATGAGCTATTAAGGCAGGACGCTTTAGATCTGATTGAGGAGAAAAGAGAACAAGCTGCGTTACGAATGGAACATATTAAAGGAAGGGTAAAAGCGGCATATGACAAAACTGTGGTCAAGCGGCAATTTCGAGCAGGAGATCTGGTCTTACGGCGGTCTGACCTGGGGCAAGCAAAGGGGAAGTTGGAAGAATCTTGGCGAGGACCAGTACGAGTCACCCAGACCTTGCCTGGTGGTGCGTACAGGCTGGAAGAACTGGATGGCACAGCACTCCCTCGCGCTTGGAACATTGTCAATTTACGAAAATTTTACACCTAATTGTAGTAACTTTATGTTTGTTCAGGCGAATAGATTTACGGTTGAAATTATGGTTCACAACAGGGATAAATTAAGGAGAACACATTCAAAATGTTGACGAAAAAATGCTTTTTAATAAAAAGAACTTCCAACAGAAATACAAGAGCAGACATCCTCACAGAATATTCGCAAAAACACAAGGACACAAATCACAAAACATAAAAAACAAAAGTGAAGATACAGCCTTAGGATGGGGGCGCAGAATCAAGAAGCTGACGGAGCCGCTGGATCTCTTCTTCGTGTTCCAACAGCCGAACACGAAACCGGTCCGACACCTCCACTGCGATGTCCCAGTCAACATGCAGCTCCGCGTTCTCCCTCTTCAAGTCGGCGATGATTTTTTCAAGGCGTTGTCGTTCACTACGGAATTGTGATTTCTTCTCAGCTAGTTTCTTTGTACGTTCTTGCAGCTGAACCTGCAATTCGGAGATTTCTTCCTTCAGACGACCTTTCTTGTGAAGCAATCGGATATGCTCCTCAGTGGAAAAGACGGTGGGAGATGACGAAGACGCCATGATGCAAGGAAAATAAGCTGGGGAGAGGCACCATTATATAGAAAAAGAAGAAGCGGGAAATCACTTTAATTTGGTGCGCGAAAGGACTTAGAAGGAGCGGTAAAATAAATTTGAGTTTTGGCGCGCAAAAAGGCCTAGATCAGCCAGGATTGGCTAAGGGCGGCTGCCCATGATTTTGCCTGACCTGATTGTCAGTTTCAGCCAGGATTGGCTAAGGGCAGGCTGCCCATGATTTTGCCTGACCTGAGTGTCAGTTTCAGCCAGGATTGGCTAAGGGCAGCTGCCCATGATTTTGCCTGACCTGATTGTCAGTTTCAGCCAGGATTGGCTAAGGGCGGCTGCCCATGATTTTGCCTGACCTGATTATCAGTATGAACCAGAATTGGTTACGGACAGATGTCCTGAATATTGCCTAGACTGAGTAATGGTTAAGCCAAAACTAGATAAAAAATGGTCGTCTTTGGATTCATCCAACATGGAGTATGGATCCATGTTTACAGATAGACCTGACCTGTCGGTTTGCGGGAATATGAAAGTGTTGAAAAACAGACCCTTCAGAGAACACATATTAAAAAAGAAACTAGAGAAAATTCGCACCGGCTACCTACACCTTTTCGGAGAAAAAGGTTGGCGATTTTGATTACAAGAAATTGCAGGAAAACATTGGATAAAATAATAAAAACTACAATGTTTAGCTATGGGAAGGTCTCCGGTCTGAAGCCAGGGCCCGACGAACTCGCCAAAGTTCACGCTCTGTTTCGTGCAGGCGGCGGCGATATTTGTCAGAACGATCGGTGAGTGTCGAAACCTTGCCGGCGGTGACAGTCAAACGACCTACTGATTCGGCCAGGTCCGCCTTCTCTTCTTGAAGTTGGCGGTTAACTTGCCGGAGTTCAGCCCACTCTCTTTTGTAGAAGCATTTCTTCTGGCGTTTCCTTTCCAGCAGTCGGAAGAGATAACCTACTTTCTCCTTGAGTGCGACCAGTTGGTCGGAAAGCTTGAATTTCTCCACGATTAAGGAAATGTTCTTTCTCTTCACCGCATTAAGCTCTTCGATCAGAGGAGAGGACGACATCTTCAGATTGATTGATGATGAATAATGAAGGCATGAGCGCATTTAAATAAAGACGCGTGTAAAGGGGAATCAAAAAGTACTAGGGTTCCCAGAAAATCAGGAAACCCTAAAAAATCAAGAGTTGCAACAAGACAAAATATTAAATTAAAATTAAGTCTGATTACAAAAAACGCATTGGAAAGTGACAGACCAGCCACACAGGCAAAACATCAGGTCTATCTACAAATACAACAGGGGTATGGAAAGCTATGGCTCCGCATCCAACTCTGCAGCTAGCTGTCCCACTACATCTTCAACCAGGGCACCGGGGGACGCTCCACCTGGCAACTCACCCAGACCAGCGAAGGTTGGGGAAGGAGAAGAGTCAAGGATAGCTAGAGCAAGATCCTGGCCTGAATGAGGTGCAGCAGGAGGAGAGTGGAAGAGAGAAAGGATGTGCTCCGCGAACTCTGTAGCCTCCGCAAGGTGCAAGCGGTCTTGTTCCCGGGTATAAACAAAAGAGGTAGGCTCAGGAGGATTTTTCAGCGGAAGGGCCCGATCAAAGATAGCGCTGGGGTCAGCCGCATTGGTTGCACTCCACTTGGCCTGCTCGTCGAGGGCAAAGTTGTAATAACTCATGGCCTCGGGAAGGAGCAAAGAATAGAGCTCTTTGGATCCTAGGAAAGCCCTCTTGGCCTCCTCCCTAGCAAACTGAATTAACTTTAGGCCCTCCTCGGAGCCTAGAAATTCCATCCTCCACTCTGCCTTAGCTTTGTTCAGGGACTCGTCCGCCAAACTACGAGCCTCAGCTAAGGCTTCGTCCCTAGCCTCCATGCGAGCAATCTCGATCATCTTCACCTGCGCTTTACGCACCTCCTCCGTCTCAGCCCTTGCTTTCTTGAACTTCTCTCTTAGCTCTCCGAGCTCTTCCAGCTGCCTTTTTAGCTGCACTCCTCTCTCCTTGGCCAGAGTCCTGATGCGTTCCATTTTCAGGACGAGCTCCTTATTCTCCTTAACCACGTCGAACTGGATCATCGATCTAGACATGCGAGTGGCTAAAAGTGCCTTCTTGGAGATAGCCTAAAAAAAAAAGAGAAAAGAGGGGGGGAAATCTTTAGCATAGAGGCAAGTTATGTGACGGGGGTACGAGGAACAAAATTTTACCCGGGCTTCATCCTGGCACCATGACTCCAGGAGCTGGTGATCCGTCAGTCTTTCCAAGTCCGGTTGATCTGCTGGTAACATCTGCCGGAGCAGGTACTGCACGGCGGTCTCCCCCGAGCAGTTGGCGATTGAATTAATCAGAGGTGGAGCGCTGCGAGTACTAGCAGAGGGGACGTTATGGGCTGAGGAGATCAGAGCATGGCTACGGGGGGTTGTGTGTGGCCTCTTGGAAAAAGGAAGTGCATCTTCCTCCGAGTTGGAGGAAGAGGGTCTGGCAAGGGCAGGTCGCGAAGGCAGTGGAGCAGGACCAAAACTGATTTCTGGAGGGGAGTCCTGTGCAGGATTAGAAGGCCCCACCCCGGGCTCGACAGTCTTGGGAGGCTCACTAGCTTTCCTTTGGGCTGATTCGATCATCTCGCGCATCATCTTGTCTGAAAACACCAAAAAAGAGGGTTAACAATAAAAATAGGCCAGCCAGACGAACCAGGAAAGAGAAAAACTATACCAATCTCTTTGGTTAGAGGAGCTGTTTCTGACTTATTGTTAAAAAAGTCCAAAACAGAGGGAAGAAGGAGGTCAGTCACATGGAGAGGATTCTCATTCAGGGTAGAGATGATTTTCTTTATACGGGAGGACCTGTTGGTTGAGGACAGAGGGGGGTATGAGGGTAATCCTTCAATGGGCTTAGGATTAAAGCCCCAATCCTCACTACAATAAACAAAGAAAAATTTCTTCCTCCAATCCTTATTGGAGGTAGGGAGTTTCGATAAAAAGTGGACCCCGGGTCGGGCCGTCAAATAAAAATAACCCGGAAAAGAACTTTTCGCTTGGAAAAGCTGGAAGAAGGTGTGAGAAGAAGGGTCCAGACCCGCGTAACGCATGGCCAAACTATAACAGACCATGATGCGAAAGGAGTTAGGGGTAAACTGGAAAATGGGAATTTGATATATCTTGGCTATTTCTAGCATTAAGGGATGCACGGGAAGATGTAGGCCTGCCTGGAACTGGTTTTGATAAAAGGTCAACCACCCGGTTGGTGACTGGCAGGCCAATATACCTGCCGGAGGGCAGTAAGCGTCAAAGGGATCGGAGATTTTATATTTGTGGCGAATTTCTTCTACTGTCCTTTTACTCAGTATGGAGGTAATTTTAGGGTGATCGGCAGCGGCCGGGGGACATTCTAGGCCCCCAGAGGAGGAAGAAAGGGCAGCCACCGCCGCGGCCGCCGAGGAAGAAATAGATAGGGAATCGGAGTTCCCCATGGGAGAGTCGGTTAGAAGAGGGGAAGGTGACATCGCCGCCGTGGAAGCAGCCGGCGGCGAGGAGACAATATGAGGAGAAATACTAGAAGACGACGCCATTTAAAAGAAATTAAAATAAGATCAGGGGCTAAGAGAAGTACCTGGCCTGTAAAAGATTGCCGGAAAAGTTAAACGGAGAGATTTGAATTGAAGAGGACTACCGGAAGTTCCGAAGGAGAAAGGAGGTTTGAGAGATTTAGAGAAGCTGAAAAATGCAAAATGAGGGATCGGCGGGAATAAAAAGAAATAAGATAGAATTCGAAAAGCAGGAATCAATAAAAGCGGGATTTGAAAAGATCCTCGCATTTAATGATTGGCAGTTGAACAGTGCCCTAGGCGGCGAGCTGGAACGCTAACCGCTCTAGAGTAGGGCTGACGTGGCAACATTAGGCGTAAAGGAAAAGGCCTTGGGGAAATGAACCGGCATCATTAGCGCACGAAATTAGGTTTTGAAAAGGATCTCTTGGGATCCGCGCAAAGCACGGATGATGGACCTGTGGGTCCTCATTTCTGACGAACACCCCTGGAATACATCAGTTCTGCCCTAAATAACCGTAGGGGGAGGAGTTGATAGGGCAGCAAGTTGATCAGACCTAATTTGGGGTAGATCTGATTTGGAAGATCTGGAGTAGTACGAAGAGAAACAAGAATGGCTTTTTGCTTGAGTAAAGGTCTGACCAGACCAGTTGGAAAAAAGGATACTGGGAAAGATGGGAACAGCTCTCCCTTTTTCCTGAGCTGAAGGAGTGCTCTACCAGAAAAGAAAGGGGGAAGACCTATTTTCCGGACTCTAGATAAGGGGACAAGTGGGACCACTTGTCAGAATTGGTTGCGTAATGGCCCGTGATTCACGGCATGTGCTCCTGAGATCCCGGCCGGGGTCCCCACTAGGAAAAACTATAAATATCTCAGCCCCAAGGCTGAGAAAGATATGTCATTCTTTTGAGCTTTCTTGTCTTCTTTCTGGAAAACACCTCAAACGCTTACTGACTTAAGCATCGGAGAGGTTTCCACCGGAAAATCACCGGTGGTCCTTTCTAATCGGTTTTTGTGGTACAGGTTCAAGAAGCTCTGGTTTCTACAAGTATTAATTGGGCTAAAACAGTACCCCTGAACTATAGTTTATGTTTATTATATGGTCTGAGGCAGGGATCACAAAGACAGCCAAAGAATTTGAGGTGAGAGTAGTCAGGTTTCTGTTTCATGAGAAGATCAAATGGTGTTTTGTATTGAATGGATTGAGAGGGAATTCTATTGATGAGGTAGACAGAGGTGACAAAAGCATCATCTCAATACCTTGTTGGAACTTGAGAATGGGACAGCAAAGATAGACCAACTTCACTTATATGTCTATGCTTCCTCTCAACTAATCCATTCAGGCTGAGGAGTGTAGGGGCAAGATATTCTATGAAGAATTCCTTACTGGAGAAAGAATGAGGATAAGGCTTTTAACTCTCCTCCTCCATCACTTTGGACCATTTTTATGGTTCTGTTGAACTGGTTTTGGATCATGGAATGAAAATGTATAAAAGCAGCAGCAGTGTCAGGTTTTTGTTTGAGGAGATATATCCAGATAAACCTAGTTTTATAGGGAATGGACCCCATAAATCTATGTGAATTAGGTCAAGCATCTCATAATGATTAGCAAGAGAGTTTGAAAAGGGCAATTTGTGAGACTTTTATTCCATACAAGCAGAATATAAAGAGTCCTTTTTATTATCATTGAAAGGAATATTACATCTCTTCAAGGCTTTTCTAACAACATTAAAAGAAGGATGTCCTAATCTAGAATGCCAAGTCTGTAGATAGAGGACTTTATTTGAAATAGTAGAATGAACTTCAGGGGCGATAGCAGGTTGATGTGCTTGAGGTGGAGTGGATGGTGAGTAATTGTGTAGATTAATGAGGTTGAACATGTATAAACCATCCTTAAGAATTCCTTTGGGAAGTGGTGCTCCTGTTGATATGGCCTTCACAACACAGTAATCAGGGTAAAATTCAAAATAAACTTGGTTATCTTGAGCAAGTTTTGAAACACTAATAAGATTCTTTCTGACATGAGGGATGCAGGAGGTTTTTAAGATGAAAAGAGGATTCATTATTAGGAAAGGAATGTTTGTCAGTGACTATAGAGTTGCCAATGTGAGCAATAGCCATACCTGCACCATTTGCTACTTGAACTGTATCTGATCCTTGGTATTCAGATACTAAATTGAGATTGTTCAAATCATAAATGATGTGGTTGGTAGCCCCTGAGTCTGGATACCAACTTCCTTCTGAAAAGGAATCTTGAGCCCCAATGTTAGAAAGATCCACTGAATTGCTGCTACTTGGATAGGAACTTTCTGTGTTCTGAGCTGCATATCCACTGGATCTGTTGTTGTTCGGAGTGAAATGAACATCCATCTTGTAATAGCATTTATCGGTTATATGATTATTGTAATGACAAATCTAACACCTTGGCATATATCCTCCTCTGTAGGCATTTTTGCCTCCTCTTCCTCTGAAATTGGAGTTCCTGCCTCTTCCTCTCATATTGCTTCCCCTTCCTCTAGGGGAAAAGCTGCTTCTTACTCTTCTTTGTATTTGGGTGATAAAATTGGCAGAAAAGGGTGAGTCGGTTGTTGTGATTTCTACAGTCTCAAGTCTTTTCTTAAATCTCAACAATATAGAATGAGCTTCTCTCAAGGTACAAGGATCAGCTCTTGCAGTTATTGAGACCACCACATGGTTGTAATCTGAACCTAAGCCATAAAGGAGGTGCAAGATCTGGCTTTGATCTGAAATTCTTTCTCCAGTAGCTGCAATCATGTCACAGCAAGATTTAATCTTGTTAATGTACTCTCTCATAGTCATGGAGCCTTTCTTCATGGTTTGGAGCTACAGCCTGTATTGCATTACATTGGCATTGCTTTCATTAGAAAAGCTGGTCTGTAGTGCTTCCCAGATTTCATTAGATGTGCTTAAGCCTGCAGTGGTGACCAGCACACTCTCTGATAAAGAAGAGAGCAACCAAGAAGCCAAAAGTTGATCTTGTTTTATCCAAGTTGAATAGGCAGGATTAAGAATATTTTCTCCTTCAGATGAGCCTGGAATGTATTGATCTGGAATGATCTGAGCACCAGTAAGAAAATCTGAAAGACCATATCCTCTAACAGCAGTAAGAACCTGTTGTATCTACATTAGATAGTTATTATCATTTAGCTTAATGTTAATGAGCTGGCTCTGCAGCTGAACAACCGGATCTGGATTAGTGGATGTATTTGTTGGTGATACAGTTGGAATAGCAGAAAAAGGTTGAGCCATGGTGCTAGTATAAATTAAGAAATGAACGAAAAACTTTTGAATAAAGCAGATGGCTCAGAGACAAGCAATTAATTGCTTGGTCTGATACCATATAAAAGAAGCAAATGACAAAGAAGCATTTCAAGCAAATGATAAAAGTTGTCTACACAAATCTGGAAAAATGAATTCTGCAACTTTCAATTGATAATTTACAGAACAAAGGCTAAGGTTTATTTGTAGCCACATGAGATCAATCTGGAACCTAGTTATCTCATACACGTGTAGGGATAAGGGTTGTTCGTACAAAGACAGCTGCAATGGAGCTATAAAATAAATTTAGTCGCTGCCACATTCTTCATTAGGTTTAGGGTTATACTGGTTGGATAAACGTATGGATGAGATTTCCTTGTCCATATCTGCATCCAATTGTGTGGCTATGATCTACTGAGGTCTGTTCAGTGCATAGCCATGCATGTATGAAACATGCATGGCTGTAAACTAGTGCAGAAACTGCATTCTAGAACAGAACATCCTGGTGCATCCAAAAGGGTATTTAAAATACTGTTCTGGATTAAACTTTCTAGAACGGTATTTGAAATTACCGTTCTGCATAGATGATTTTCCAGAACGGTATTCAAATACCATTCTGGAATGTATACATTCCAGAACGGTTATTGAAAAACCGTTCTGGATTATGAGTCAGTCCAGAACGGTATTTAAATAACGTTCTGGAAAGTGTACAATCCAGAACGGTATTTTAATACCGTTCTGGAAAGACGTACAATTCAGAACGGTATTTTAATACCGTTCTGGAAAGACGTACATTCCAGAATGGTATTTTAATACCGTTCTGGATTGGAAGACAATCTAGAACGGTTTTAAGAAAACCGTTCTCGAAAGTCTTTTCGAAATATAATACCGCGTGAATGGAATTTTTTTTGCCGCCCATATTATTTCTTTCCAGAACGGTATACTTAAAACCGTTCTGGATTGACATACATTCCAGAATAGTATTTTAATACCGTTCTGGACTGTTTCTTACCTTTTAGGTCTCACGCCTACATGTATTTATAATAGTTTAACTCATTTCATGTGACATTTCTCACATAAGCATAAAGGGTTTTCACTCCCTATGATTTTGTGGTAATGTTATATATACTTTGTAATCTAAGAAGTTTCTCACATGATCTAGGTGGAACATTCGGAAACGTTAAAAATGATGTGCAGACACATAATTAGCTAAATAAGAAATTAATATATTAGGAAAAAGTGGGGGTAGCACCAATAGATGATAATATTAGAGACACGTTTAAGATGGTTTGGACATGTACATATGAGACCTTTGGATGCTTTGTGCTATGTTTAGAAAGTAGGGAATCACTCACTCACATTAAAAGAGGAAAGGGAGACCTAGAAGATTTGTTAATAAACTATTAAAAAGGACATGTTATGTCTGAAATAAGTGAAAATATGGACTTGGACCTAAAACGACGGTGCTATGTTATCCATATAGCCCATAGTGGGATAAATGTTTTGTTGTTATATTCATTTTATCTTACTTTGCTATATTGAAACCCATGTCATTAAATATGAATTGTGGATATGCATCTATTGTCTCTTGATTTCATGGATTGGTCATAAATGAAAAGTAACATGCATCAACATCTTGTTTTGATTTCCCTGTTCTCAGTGTAAAATAGGTGGTAAATTATATACTGCTGTCTAAGTTTCTCTATATTCCATGTTTCTCTATATTCCACTTACTAATGCTGGCTTGAATATGATTTTTCAGATAATATTCATGCTGTTAATGTCTCAGCACCAGCATTTTGGCGGAAGATTCCTGATTCTGAAGTTCGTGTGGAGGCCTGTCGCCCGTCCAGCTTGCACAGTGGATGATGCAGTGAATGATCATGCTTTTGGGAACATGCCAATAGTTGATGGTGAATCTGGAGATCTTAAAATTTTATGAAGACTTTATTTTTTATTTTTTTATTTCATATAGTTGAATAAAAAATATTATTGTATTAATATTAGTTTTAGTTTGTTGTGTCTTATATTTTTTTGAAATTTGGTGATATAATTAATATAATCACAATATTCGTTATTATTGATTTTGGTGTATTCTGCTTTCATTTCATTTTTTTTTAAAATTTTTTAAACTTTCTAGAAGGTAATTTTTGTAAAACCTTTCTAGTAAATGGACTTCCAGAACGGTATTTGAAAATACCGTTCTGGAAAGTGCGACTCTCCAGAACGGTATTTGCAAAAAAACCGATCTGAAAGTTGAACTTTCCAGATCGATTTTTTTAAAATACCGATCTGGAAAGTTGTACAGTCCAGAACGGTATTTTAAAATACCGTTCTAGAATGTTCAACTTTCTAGAACGGTATTTTAAAAAACTGTTCTGGAAAATTGTCCATTCCAGATCGGTATTTTAAAATACCGTTCTGGACAGGTGTACATTCCAGATCGGATTTTCTCAAATACCGATCTGGAAAGTTGAACAGTCCAGAACGGTATTTTAAAATACCGATCTGGAATGAACGATTGTCCAGAACAGTGTTTTCAAATACCGTTCTGGATTGTACAACTTTCCAGAACGGTAATTGTAAAAACCGATCTGGAAAATGTCGGATAAAGTATAGGAAGGTACCATTCTAGAACAGAATTTTTTTTTTTCTAGAACAGTTTTTTTTTTA
>BMAC01000067.1:1048852-1088213 GCA_014905375.1 Phtheirospermum japonicum
CCCTTCTAGAAAGTCTGTCAATCCAGAAGGGTAAAAAAAGGCGTTCTGGACTGTCTGCCAATCCAGAACTATGTCACTACAGAAGGTACAGAAAGACGTTCTGAATAGGCAGAATTACCCTTTTGAATATGCAGTTTCTGCACTAGTGGTATGATCTTTTATAATTTCAATCAATATAGAAACTATAAAAAGGAAAAGCTTACTCTCTATAAATCTCGTTAATTATATTAAGAAATGAACATTAATATTCATTTGCATATGTCATTACAAAAAGATCTTCAAATCACCTAAATGTTTATTTTGCAAGATAACTCTTCTAGAATTCCTTGCGTTTGTTGCATCGAGATTAGGAATGGAAGAGGAACTGGGATGGACTGCAATTGAAGTCGAATGTTTATTAATATAAGTAATAATTTGAATTAATGAATCACTGTATAATACATATTTATATATTTTAAAAGAATACATATGTATACATAAAATAATATTGATACAAGTTTTTATACATATATGAATATACATAAAAGTGATGGTAATATAAACTAAACTCCTGTATTATAAAGGATGATATTAATCATTTGTTGAACACCAGGTAATGTTTCATTACTATTGTTTAATCTTCAAGTAATATCAACAACCGTTGGGAATGCTTGTATCGTATTCTTGCTTCTATAAGTTCAAGAGTCGACACACCAAAAGTTTTAATATACGATATAGTTATATTAAAATTTATTATGCATGTGATAAATTATATCATTTGGAGATTATATATGAAGTATTATATTACCATTTGTTATATAGACAATGATGTTGGTGTTTGTTTGTGCATTTTTGCTGCAAAACCAAAAATAAAGAAAAACTAAGGATTACATAACCAATGTAAGATTACAAAAAGGTACAATATATATGCTGTCTCTTATACACATCTAGATGTGTATAAGAGACAGGAACAGTGTTTTCAAATACCGTTCTGGATTGTACAACTTTCCAGAACGGTAATTGTAAAAACCGATCTGGAAAATGTCGGATAAAGTATAGGAAGATTTTAATATTATATATATATATATATATATATATATATATATATATATATATTATATATATATAAAATATATACATATATATTGTACCTTTTTGTAATCTTACATTGGTTATGTAATCCTTAGTTTTTCTTTATTTTTGGTTTTGCAGCAAAAATGCACAAACAAACACCAACATCATTGTCTATATAACAAATGGTAATATAATACTTCATATATAATCTCCAAATGATATAATTTATCACATGCATAATAAATTTTAATATAACTATATCGTATATTAAAACTTTTGGTGTGTCGACTCTTGAACTTATAGAAGCAAGAATACGATACAAGCATTCCCAACGGTTGTTGATATTACTTGAAGATTAAACAATAGTAATGAAACATTAACCTGGTGTTTCAACAAATGATTAATATCATCCTTTATAATACAGGAGTTTAGTTTATATTACCATCACTTTTATGTATATTCATATATGTATAAAAACTTGTATCAATATTATTTTATGTATACATATGTATTCTTTTAAAATATATAAATATGTATTATACAGTGATTCATTAATTCAAATTATTACTTATATTAATAAACATTCGACTTCAATTGCAGTCCATCCCAGTTCCTCTTCCATTCCTAATCTCGATGCAACAAACGCAAGGAATTCTAGAAGAGTTATCTTGCAAAATAAACATTTAGGTGATTTGAAGATCTTTTTGTAATGACATATGCAAATGAATATTAATGTTCATTTCTTAATATAATTAACGAGATTTATAGAGAGTAAGCTTTTCCTTTTTATAGTTTCTATATTGATTGAAATTATAAAAGATCAATACCACACTAGTGCAGAAACTGCATATTCAAAAGGGTAATTCTGCCTATTCAGAACGCCTTTCTGTACCTTCTGTAGTGACATAGTTCTGGATTGGCAGACAGTCCAGAACGCCTTTTTTTACCCTTCTGGATTGGCAGACTTTCTAGAAGGGTAAAAAAAAAACTGTTCTAGAAAAAAAAAATTCTGTTCTAGAATGGTACCTTCCTATACTTTATCCGACATTTTCCAGATCGGTTTTTACAATTACCGTTCTGGAAAGTTGTACAATCCAGAACGGTATTTGAAAACACTGTTCTGGACAATCGTTCATTCCAGATCGGTATTTTAAAATACCGTTCTGGACTGTTCAACTTTCCAGATCGGTATTTGAGAAAATCCGATCTGGAATGTACACCTGTCCAGAACGGTATTTTAAAATACCGATCTGGAATGGACAATTTTCCAGAACAGTTTTTTAAAATACCGTTCTAGAAAGTTGAACATTCTAGAACGGTATTTTAAAATACCGTTCTGGACTGTACAACTTTCCAGATCGGTATTTTAAAAAAATCGATCTGGAAAGTTCAACTTTCAGATCGTTTTTTTGCAAATACCGTTCTGGAGAGTCGCACTTTCCAGAACGGTATTTTCAAATACCGTTCTGGAAGTCCATTTACTAGAAAGGTTTTACAAAAATTACCTTCTAGAAAGTTTAAAAAAATTTAAAAAAAAATGAAATGAAAGCAGGAATACACCAAAATCAATAATAACGAATATTGTGATTATATTAATTATATCACCAAATTTCAAAAAAATATAAGACACAACAAACTAAAACTAATATTAATACAATAATATTTTTTATTCAACTATATGAAATAAAAAAATAAAAAATAAAGTCTTCATAAAATTTTAAGATCTCCAGATTCACCATCAACTATTGGCATGTTCCCAAAAGCATGATCATTCACTGCATCATCACTGTGCAAGCTGGACGGGCGACAGGCCTCCACACGAACTTCAGAATCAGGAATCTTCCGCCAAAATGCTGGTGCTGAGACATTAACAGCATGAATATTATCTGAAAAATCATATTCAAGCCAGCATTAGTAAGTGGAATATAGAGAAACATGGAATATAGAGAAACTTAGACAGCAGTATATAATTTACCACCTATTTTACACTGAGAACAGGGAAATCAAAACAAGATGTTGATGCATGTTACTTTTCATTTATGACCAATCCATGAAATCAAGAGACAATAGATGCATATCCACAATTCATATTTAATGACATGGGTTTCAATATAGCAAAGTAAGATAAAATGAATATAACAACAAAACATTTATCCCACTATGGGCTATATGGATAACATAGCACCGTCGTTTTAGGTCCAAGTCCATATTTTCACTTATTTCAGGACATAACATGTCCTTTTTAATAGTTTATTAACAAATCTTCTAGGTCTCCCTTTCCTCTTTTAATGTGAGTGAGTGATTCCCTACTTTCTAAACATAGCACAAAGCATCCAAAGGTCTCATATGTACATGTCCAAACCATCTTAAACGTGTCTCTAATATTATCATCTATTGGTGCTACCCCACTTTTTCCTAATATATTAATTTCTTATTTAGCTAATTATGTGTTTTCACATCATTTTTAACGTTTCCGAATGTTCCACCTAGATCATGTGAGAAACTTCTTAGATTACAAAGTATATATAACATTACCACAAAATCATAGGGAGTGAAAACCCTTTATGCTTATGTGAGAAATGTCACATGAAATGAGTTAAACTATTATAAATACATGTAGGCGTGAGACCTAAAAGGTAAGAAAGTCATTACAAAAAGATCTTCAAATCACCTAAATGTTTATTTTGCAAGATAACTCTTCTAGAATTCCTTGCGTTTGTTGCATCGAGATTAGGAATGGAAGAGGAACTGGGATGGACTGCAATTGAAGTCGAATGTTTATTAATATAAGTAATAATTTGAATTAATGAATCACTGTATAATACATATTTATATATTTTAAAAGAATACATATGTATACATAAAATAATATTGATACAAGTTTTTATACATATATGAATATACATAAAAGTGATGGTAATATAAACTAAACTCCTGTATTATAAAGGATGATATTAATCATTTGTTGAAACACCAGGTTAATGTTTCATTACTATTGTTTAATCTTCAAGTAATATCAACAACCGTTGGGAATGCTTGTATCGTATTCTTGCTTCTATAAGTTCAAGAGTCGACACACCAAAAGTTTTAATATACGATATAGTTATATTAAAATTTATTATGCATGTGATAAATTATATCATTTGGAGATTATATATGAAGTATTATATTACCATTTGTTATATAGACAATGATGTTGGTGTTTGTTTGTGCATTTTTGCTGCAAAACCAAAAATAAAGAAAAACTAAGGATTACATAACCAATGTAAGATTACAAAAAGGTACAATATATATGTATATATTTATATATATATATATATATATATATATATATATATATATATATATATATAATAATATATTAAAATTATACAAAAAATGTATAAGTGAGTTCGAAATAGTAAAAGATAAATAATATTTTATATTTTATATAGTGGAATTATTCATTAGCTAAATGTTTTCACAGTGTGTGTAGTATCGTCATGTGAATTAGTCGAGATGGTTGAACTAAAACAATATGTAAAGTATTATTTATGCAACAATAAAAAATAGGAATTTATAGGTGTATATTTTAAACTTGAATTACTTACAGTTAGTATAAAAGAAGTAAAGGGTTGATGAACATTTTGAGTAAATGATAAAAGCTGTTTTAACAAAACTGGAAAATAAACTTTCTTCTTAATTGATTGATACAGCTGATGAGCTAAGACTCATTTATAGCCACATATGATCATTCTAGGACCTAGCAAACTTATACACGCGTAGTAATAGAATTGGTTAGTACAAGAACAGCTGTGAAGGAGCTAAAAGACAAACATAGTCATTGCCACACTCATTAGAGCATCTCCAATGCCTCACTTTTGAAGGTAAATAAATTTGTACACATGTCATTTAAACAATATAATGTTTATCCATGTAAAGTAAGTATTGAAAGACTCGAAATCTGATTCCAAATTTTTTCTCCAATGCGTAACTGTCAACATCCTTATTTTGTACAAGTGGAATTTATTTTTTAATTAATAATAAAACAAAACATAAATTATATTAGTAACCAAAAAACAGATCGAAGAAGAAACTCGTTGGTTTCTAATCCTTTCTTCATCTTTCTCCAACCGGAACCCTGATCCTTTCTCATTCGAATACTTACAAATTTCAGTTTAATAATTTTTCATCACAAGGTACTCAAATCTTCATTCTTCATTTAAGATTATATTTTTTTTTTCTTTACCTTTTTAACAATTACTAGGAATTGCGTTCTCGGACAATCCTTCGTGTTTGTTCTTTACAGTTTATCAAAGCAGTTTTGTTCAATTGAAGTATTCTAAAATGATGAGTTAAATCTTTTTTCTAAACGTTTTTATTTTTCTATTTATTTCTAAAAATCAATTTCCTTCTTTTCTAATTTGTGTTTTTTGTTTTTGTTCTTAATCCATTGTGACAATTACTCAAGAACATGTATTTTTAATTTTAATATGTGATTGTTTATCTTTATAATTTTTTTTTCTAATATACTGGATTTGCTTAACACATTCATGTTAGGGCAAATGGACTCTGAATCGGACTCCATGAGTGGGTCCTCAAGCACCGAGTCACTTACACTTACCAATAGATTGTTGGGAGATGATAGTTTTGAAGCGGACGCACACTCAGATGTGGTTCAAATTGGCACGGTTCATATTCCATTTATGATTTCCAAATTTCTAACGGGTAAAAAATGTCCACATGGAGGCGCAATATTTGGTAGAAGATATATTCGCCATGATAGGATAGATCGTCATGATTTGATTATAAACGACTATTTCAAAGGTGAGAAGTCAAAATATACCCGGGAGAAGTTTCGACGGCGATTTCGAATGGATATTAACTTATTCGAACGAATTTTAGAGGCTGTGAAGACTTATGACGATTATTTTACACAAAAGGTTGATGCAGTTGGAAATATTGGGTTGAGTCCTTTGCAAAAAGTTGTAACAGCAATGCGCATGCTTGCATATGGTTGCTCAGCTGACTCTCTTGATGAATATGTTCAGATTGGTGAGAGCACTGCAATTGAATGTCTAAAAAGATTTTGTGATGCTATAATAGGTCTTTTTGAAGACTTATATCTAAAAAAACCAAATAAATCTGATATTGCAAATCTATTAGAAGAAGGTGAAAAGCGAGGATTTCCAGGTATGCTTGGTAGTTTAGATTGTATGCATTGGCACTGGAAAAATTGCCCGACTGCTTGGCATGGAACATATACTAGTGGTTTTAAAAAAGTTCCAACTCTTATTCTAGAGATTGTGGCTTCACATAACTTGTAGATTTGGCACGCGTTCTTTGGCATGGCAGGTACTAACAATGATTTGAGCGTTCTCGATAGATCTCCTCTCTTTGACGATCTAGTTAATGATATTTCACCAACGTGTGACTTCGTAGTACAAGGTCATCACTATAATATGGGATACTACTTATCTGATGGTATTTATCCACAATTTGCCACCCTAATCCAGACTATCTCACAACCATCTTCTATGAAGGAAAAGTTATTTGCAAAACGCCAAGAATCTGTTAGAAAGGATTTAGAACGAGCATTTGGAGTGTTACAAAGTCGTTGGCATATAGTCAAAGGTCCAGCACGTATGTGGAGCGCAAAAGATTTGGGGAAAATAATGAAGACATGCATTATATTGCATAATATGATTATTGAGAGTGAATGCGGCCAGGGTATGAACCCTGAAAATTGGCAGCCCGAAAGAGATGAAACGGTTGAAAATATTACCCTAGATCATGATTTTACCTATCTCATGTCGAGGATGAATGGTAGAATGAAACAAATTCAAGACAAAAGAGTTCATAAAGATTTAAAGCGCGATCTTATCGACCACATTTGGGAATTATATGGTGGCCAGAATGATGATTAATATTTTTTGTATTATGTGTCATTTGAACTTATGTTCTGTGATGTAACCAAATTTCAAGTAGACATGTTTGATGTGTGCCTTCTGCGATTTTTTAGTTAAAGAGAATTAAGAACTCATAATGTTAATATAATTAGGTTATGTTTACTTTCCAACTCCATTTTATGTGTTTGTTGTTATACCAAGTTTTTGTTGTCTTGCTGTTAAGCTTACAAACTCTACATTTATTAAACAAAAGCTAGTAAGTTTTTAAATTTCTTTGGAGCCGGCGACTTGGGCGCGCCTGCTCTACTTTACCTTGCGGCTTCCGGTGTAGGCCGTGTGGGTATTGTTGATCATGATGTACCTAATCGCTATATTATTAGTGATTGCTGTGTTGTCTTGGGAAAGCCTCTAATTTCTGGAGCTGCACTCGGACTAGAGGGATAGCTCACTGTTTACAATTATAAGGGAGACCCATGCTATCTATACCTGTATCCCTCCCAGATTACATAAACTTAGCAAGTTTGGAAGAAAGAATATTTGAAATACCATCAGCCTTGGCAAGAGAGGTAGGGAAAAATGAGACCGGTAATACGAGTCGAGGCACTTCTGTGTACGTAATTTGCAGACGAG
Source organism: Phtheirospermum japonicum (assembly GCA_014905375.1). NCBI lineage: Eukaryota > Viridiplantae > Streptophyta > Magnoliopsida > Lamiales > Orobanchaceae > Phtheirospermum > Phtheirospermum japonicum. The sequence goes on from BMAC01000067.1 coordinate 1,056,424, forward strand.
GCAACGATTCACAGAGGGCCGTTTAGCTCCTCCGTAAGACCGGGTTTACTTTGGCTAAGGACATTATCGGAGGGCTCGAGTCGTGGGCCCACAAAAAGAAAAAAAAAATCAAGGGTATCCAATTGCACCCCTGTATAATTGTATAAATTGACTAAAAGAATAAAGACCAGTTTATTTCTTAATATAGTAATTAGACATAGAGCTTCAACTGTGAACTGCTGGAAAGATCAGCTGGAGTTGCACCCATACTTCAAGGAGATTTTTCTCATTAATAATCTATTGGTTCTAATTTTTCCATGAGAAGAGAAAAAAATAACTTTAATTAAATCTACATAATTTCTGTTTTGGTTGAAATTTTTTACAGCTTGCAATCAATTAAAGAACTTTAATTCTAGTTAAGGAATGAAATATATGTGGTCCAGCATGGTAAAGTCTATGTGCTTAAAGCCGTATGCAGATTATAATCGGTCAAAAAGCTGAAGAAATTAAGGGACAATTTGAAAAAAAAAAAAAACAATATTCTTGTCAAATAAAAGATTATTCTTCAAGTCACCATTAATTTCTTCAGTGAGGAACAATGCTAAATATATCATTAGTGCATGAGTTTATTTTTGCTTTCAGGTCTAAATTACAAGTACCTTTCAATATAGTCTTACTGAAGATATATATTCTATTTCAATATAAAACATGAATTGATTGCAGACTTGGATGCTGCATGGCTGCATTGTTTAAAAAAAATATATTTTTTCTTATTATTGCTGGCAGCTTTTTCAAGGAAATTGAATTAGTACAATCACTAAAAAGTAATTAATATTAATTATTTCCTGCAGATTTTATAAAGAACCATAAAAAGGTAAACTTATGGCCACTCATTTTGTTAACTTTGTCTCTCTTTAAACACATAAAAATGGAGTTCAAACAGGGTGGCAACAACAACTCTAACATAAACCTCCTTAAACATCGCTGCTTCTGATAACATTAATCAAGAAAACTCCGAAGAGTTTGTTGGTAGCCCAGAGGCAGCTGAATCTCCTCCCATTGCTATTAATGGTAATAAGCAGCAACAAGCGAATAATGACGACTCTGATTTTTCTGAAAGCTTGGAGCACTATCTTCTGGATAATCTTATTGCTTCGCCAAAAAAATTAGGAGCCGAGCACAAGTCTGTTTTTTCTCAAGCTTCTGCTTCGTCTACTGATGATAGTATATATGTAACAATCTCATCATCTAACAAAATAGCATATAAAAAACAAAGTCTAGTAGTAACTCTCTTTACTTACTATTATAGAATGGAAATTTACCCTTCTTTGTCTTTCAAAAAAAAAAAATCTGAACATAATTACTCATCAGTGGACATGTCAAGGAAAGCGTCGAGATCGATGCCTCGGAAGCTAAAATAAAACACATGCACTAGCCTATTTTTTCAATAGAAATGTTTGGTGTACAAAAGCTAAAGTGTTTAGACTAAATAAAACAAAACTAAAAATAAGAATCAAACGAAGCGCCGGTTTGTTGCAATTGCCACACATGCAATCCTCCAAATCGATCCCTCTTTAGCCCGATCATTTTCTCAAACAAACTGAGCAACAAAAATAATACATGAACAAGTTATGAATATATTATCAAACATAAGTAACCAAGCAAAGTAAGACAAAATGAAGAGAAATATAATAAGAATAATTACCTTATTAGATCAGAGAAAAATATCACTTTCCCATTCTTTCAATATCTGAGCCTGCATGATTTCATACGAAGATCTAACTGAAGGTGAAAATAAGCTAAGGTCTTGGTTCATAATATATTGCCTTCTTTGCTCCTTCATCCTCATTGTGTGAGCTTCCCTTCTCTGCTTTTGAGCTTCTTCTTTCAATTCTATTTCTTTTTTCATCACATGCTCTCTCGTATATAGGTTTGCTTCATTTACACTAACTTGTTTCTCTAGAGTGCTTTGCAACTTGATCAATGCATCCACCACACCTTTTTCCTCGTTTAACTTCCGCTTTCGCTTTTTGCAATTTTTCCTTCCTTGTGGTCGAATAATTCCATCAGAGTCATTGCCGTTGTATGCGACTGGTTCCTCACTGATAGTTGAAGAATCATCTACTGTTGGTGAAAGGCCGTTATCAGAATTTTTTTTGTTTGATACACCCATTTTGGTAAGCATTGTCGAGCACCATTTTGGATTCTTGATCAGAATTTCCCAATAATGAAGATATTTAAATGGAGTTCCATAAAAAATCCTCATGTAAGCGTAGCGCTTTTATCACCTAATTAAAAAAATACACATAATTTTATTAATATATCGCATGCGACAATATGAACTTCACATTTGCTGAATATTCAAGATATGTTCCTGAGATTGCTGCCCACTCGAGTCACAAGAGAAAGAAACAAGCTAACCAACATGTATTGTGCAGCAGTTGCTGCAATGTACAAAAGCTGCTTCTTAGAGCAGCTTACAACCAGTTCTAGGGTCCAAACGAACAAATAACTTAAAGATCTTACTCGGCAACCCACTGAGTAGTCAAGACCATTAGCGAGTAATAATTTTTCAAAAGTTGAATATTATTATACACAATCCCAAATTTTCTTTAATGCATTTTTAGTAATCAAATTCTTACAACTTCATAATAATAATAATAATAATAATAATAATAATAATAATAATAATAATAATAATAATAATAATAATAACTTAACACAAAAGTTAAAGAAAAGATACAGAAAAAAAAAAAAGGAAAACCAAACAAACAAAGTATAAAGGAATGGATCACAAACGTTACCATGAAATATAAGCACATGAAGTATTAACAAATAAAGTATATGGTAACTCTCTTACCAAGTCCTGTGAGTTAGTACCACTTTGTGGACGTCGTTCAAGCTGCTCATATTTTGCAATAAATTGTCTTACTGCAGTTCGTATTTGAAACCAATGACATTGTAAGCTATTGTTGTTTCTAYTTGTTTTGTGCTCYGGCCCCATTTTRTCCTTCCYGACTTCTAGGACACGTGCCCACATAGCAGCATTTTTTTMWTTATTACCCACYTCAGCATCCACAGAAATATAYAGCCATGCTTCGGTTAATGCAACCTCCTCWTCTATAGTCCAYTCCTTCTTAGCAATTGCAAGTTGAGGAATATTAGGYTTTTGGGTGCCTTTAAGTTTCTTTTTRGATGTCTTAACAGTCTCACAACTCTGAAAGTTACCGACAGGAGTATTCAACAGCTCGCGGTATGAGAATCTATGTGCATCATTTTGATCAAGATGCGGAGGATATATTCCCGTTGTTGGATCAATATGATAGATCGGTCGATTAAACTGACTTAGATTGTGTGATGGCATGGAGTAGCTGGAAGGCGGATTAAGTTGGTTTATAGTTTGTGACGGCATCGTGTAATTAGAATGAGGATTGAATTGGTTCAGATGCTTTGGAGGGATATGGTAATTGAAAGGTTGTTGTCGAGTATTCGTAACATCATCCAGATCTTGTGGTTCCATCTATTTACATTTGTTACACAATATAAGGATCACATACAAGAAATTATTTAAATGGATCAATAAGCATTGAAGAACGGAACATCATAATGCTTAATATAGGCAAAATTCAAAGTCATAAACATGATGATTCTTCCTATGGGAGGATACTGGACTTAATAAATTCTTATTGCAAATGAAATAACAAAACATATTGAATGCCGATGAAATACAATAAAAATTATAGTACAAATCCCTCACGGAATATAGATAAGTAGAGTGCCAAAAATATATATAAGTAGAGTGCCAAAAATACTAACCAAGAGCAGAAAATACAACAGTAGAAGCAGACATAGAACTCACCAACTTTGGCTCCAATTTTCTCAATTCTAGCAAATTAAAAATTGAAAAACAGAAAATAATAGAAATGAAGCATGCATACTAAAGTTCAACAATTCTTTTAAAACCACACATCCGAAATACATTTAATTGAATTTGTAAACTCACACATACATTCCGATGGAAAAAACTCATGAGAAAGCATCAAATGCAACAAGAAATAAATCTCCATATGTATATAATGAACAAAGAACTTACCTAATTGCAATCTTGCAATATCAACGAGAGACAATTTGTAGCGGCCAAACTATATGAAGGATTTCTGAAGGCGTGCTCAAAATCTAGATGCAGTTGCTGTTTATTTCACCAAATATTGTAAAGGCGCGCCCAACAATTATTTCAGAGGGAAAAAACTAGTAGCAAAAATTTGGGAATGGCGCGCCCCCAAATTATACCTGCTATTCTTCCCCCCAAATTTCTAAGGTCGCGCTCAAAAAATTTTGGAGGATGACGTTCTCAATGCTGACTCACCCTGTTTAACACCCTTTCTAAAATCCAACAGTGGGCTCAACGGTGTTGAGATTTATTTTTTCCACATCAGCATAACAAGGCCCATTAAAGTATGCATTGGAGAATAAATTGTTTATACACTTTCTAACTTGATGACGTGGCTTAATTTTTGCAACTTCAAAAGTTAGCATTGGAGATGCTCTTAGGGTTACAACGTTTGAATGTATGAGTGGTTGTGATTTCCTTGTCTTCATCTGCAGCTAAGGGAATGGTTGTTATCTGCTTTGCTGACTTTGCTGAGTCTGGCCTATATTTTATTATATGTTGATGACATAATCCTATCTACATCCACTGATGATCTCCGGGTTACAATCATGGCATATCTACACTCCGAATTTGCTATGAGACACAAAAAGGGCTGGTTTCTTCATCAAAAAAAATACACGGAGGAAATTATAACCCGTGTCAAGATGACTTCGTGTAAGCCCGCACAAACATCGGTAGATACAAAGTCGAAGCTTAGCGCCTCTTCTGACGCACCTGTTTCTGACCCATCTCTGTACAGGAGCCTCGTCGGTGCCCTCCAATATTTGACATTCCCGTCCCGACATCTCCTATGTCGTGCAACAAATCTGTTTATATATGCACGATCCTCGGGAAGCTCACTTTGGTGCACTGAAGCGTATAATTCGGTATTTACAAGTCACCACTCATCATTGCTTACACCTCACCATGTCTTCAACCTCCTATTTGACCGGCTACAGTGATGTCGATTGGGGAGGGTGCCCCGACACCCGTCGCTCCACATCCAGTTACTGTGTTTATCTCGTTAATAATCTTATCTCATGGTCCTCAAAACGCCAAGCAACGATATCTCACTCTAGTGCGGAGGCCGAATACTGTGGTGTGGCCAATGTAGTGGCCGAATCTTGTTAGATACGCAACCTACTACTGGAACTCCATTGTCCTATCCGCAAGGCCACTGTCGTTTATTGCGGCAACATATCAGCCATTTACTTAACCGGAAATCCCGTCAATCACCAGCGCACAAAGCACATTGAACTCGACATCCATTTTGTACGAAAAAAAGTTGCGCTAGGCCAAGTTCAAGTTCGTCGTGTCCCTTCCCGCTACCAATACGCAGATATTTTTACAAAGGGCTTGCCAAAAATTCTCTCTGATGATTTCCGCTCCAGTCTCAGCATACGACCTCCTCCCGCTTCGACTGAGGGGGTGTATTAGAATATGTCTACATTCTGTGTATATGTTCACATTTTTTATATCTCTAGCATTTATTGTTTCCTCTAATTATGTATTTGATAGCCTAGGATTGCATTTTTCTCATAGCTAACTTAGGAATGTTTTGTATTATAAATATTGTATGCTTTACCTCTTTATAGGCAAACAAAGTAACTTCTTATATATTTATCGTCACACTGAGATCATGCTCCACCACATCATTTTGTGCAAATACTTAGAACTCGATCTGATTTTAACTGAACCCAACCAAATCCAGCTTTTGGCATGGCATTCTATACAAACTGACACTGCCTTCGATGCAAAAAAACATTTCAAAAGTTGTCTAATTACCCATAAAGATTCAAGTGGAAAAGAATGTGCAAAGTAATTTTGAATTGCAGATTCGATGGAGTTACTTAATAATTTACGGAGCAAATAATAGTTAATAAATTTTGAGATTGAATTTCATTGTGATTGGAAAAGAAGCCTTAATCTTTATAACACTATCATTCAATTACTATTCATAAAAAAGAATAAAAGAAACAAAGAAGAAAATGTAGTGCCGCTGCTTTACAACTTTGAAATGAAAAGAAACCAAAAAATTAACAAATGATTACAACTCCGACTAAACTGTAAAATAGGATTCCCGAATACTGAAACAATCGAATATGACTAATATAAATCACAAATTAGAATCCAAGGAAAAATAATAATCTCAAACAATTAAAATTCAATTGATAAATGAATAAATTATTTGATTAAGAACTTATAAAATCACACAATACTGATTCATTCATGGTAAAATAAGTAGATCTTCAATAAGGTAGGGTTCCTTATCTCATCCATTATACTGGATTGAACTTCTTTGGAACTTACTCAAGTAAAAATTCTGAAAAGAAAATTTAAAGCAATTAAACAACTAATTACTTGTGGTCTACAAATCTATAGAATTTGACACAAAACACGCATACTAAACGCTTACAATTCCACCTAAAACCCATTAATATATAACCAAAAGTAATCATTTTAGTAAGTCGGAAGATTCAGACCACAAAATACAAATAAAATTGTTAAATAAGCAAATATACTGGATCACAAGACCGGTTTAAACCTGAAATAATATGAATCCGACCAAAAAAATCAGATAAACAAAATTCAGAAATTTAACATTAAAAAACATATCCCCAACAAATTAAATCTAATACAATAAGAAACAAAAAAAACGTAACCAGAAAATCAACCATTTGGAAATATCAATTTGGCAATATCAATAAAATTGATCAGGGTCTGCTCCTCAACAAAGTTCTACCAAAGAAATTACAACTACAAGTAAATTCCCAAAAACATTAGGAGCGTGTAAATAGATACAAAAAATGTTAAAGAGTTTCAAGAAACAACGCGACAAGAAATATGCAACAAAAAAAAAATCGGGCAAAAAAAACCTATAAAGTTTCAAAATACATTTCACCCAAAAATATCAGTATAATTCAAAACAATGCAGCCACAAATTCATAACTTCAATAACAATAAATTTAAATGATCTAAAATTTTATCAAAAGTAAAAATTCTTAAAAGTTCCATATAATACAAATATTTTTTTTTCTCAATTTATTGAAGCAAATTTAATTACAACCCTTAATCCAACCTTACCAAACCCAATTTAATATCCAAAGCAATCTTTAATGAGACCATAATAGAATCAGATACAATAATCACCATAAATCTAGTTTGAAAGTGGATTTGAAGACAAATATCCGAAAAGCCTAAACTAAAGCAAGATTACAATTCAGCCAAAGTTTATGAAATCATTCCAAAACAATAAATCATTGAACTAATTGGGAAAGAAACCACCTACGTAATGTGGCCAAATTGTAGCAAAACACCAAATTATCATAAGTTGCATATTAACCCACAAAACATTTGAAAAAATATTAGTAAAATTACTTGTATGAAACTGTTTTTATAGAATGAGAGGACTTTAAATTACCTGATACGACATCAAATATTTAGGTCGGTAGACATGCAGGTTTGTAGGAATATATGAGACGACCTCACCTTTAGAAGGAGCGATCTTTTCTATAGAGGGCGAGCTATTTTGGGAGTGGCGAACTCTTATGAGGTAAATGGTATTGTGATAGATCGGTACTAAGAGCTAGGCTTTATGTTTAATAGGATCTTGGGCCCTGGTGGGCTGATATGGACTATGGTATGGGGTCCCGGTGGACTAAAGGCATAGATATGGTTGTTGGCCCATGGTTATTACGGTAATTTAATGAGAGTTCTAATATATATGGTAACTTAGCATATAGAAGAAATCATAATTTTAAGTCGGTGGTTATTTATGTATTGTGGTTTGAATAGAGGACGGGAACCCTAGATTGGTAACACGTCTCTTGTCTATATAAAGAGGACACATGCCTCACTTTTTTCTCTAAGTTGATTTCTATCCTACTTTTTGATCTCTCGCATATCATTATTAAAAAGAGATTGACTTAAGTATCGGAGGGCCTATGTCGGGGCTATCCGACTTGGGTTTTATTTTGTAGGTTGATCAGATCACCAGGAGTTCTTTGGAGGCCTATCGTCGGCAGTCACGTATTTTAGGTCAGTACTCTATTTTTTTGGTAAATCAATCTTTTTGGTCGCATCAAGTGTCACCGTTTGTGGGAATGAGGGACATCGAGTCCTTGAGCGAAAGGCGTGAGATTTTCGGAAAGCAAAACATGAAGGGAAGAACTACCATACATCAAACTTTGGATTTTGACGCGGAGGCTAGCAAGGCGAAAGAGGTAGACAAGGGGAAACAGGTCGAGGAAGAACAAACACCACCACAAGGAGAACTAACGGATATGATTGTTCCAAAAACACCACCACCGTCGCCACGAAAAGAAAGGACAAAAAATTCAGGGGAGGAGAATAGGAAAAAGACCGCATAAATAATTAAAAAAAGGGTTGTCTATGTTGGGATCAAGGAATGGAAAGAGTTACCAAAGGGGAGAACTTGACACGTTGACAAGGGATTCCGTGAAAGATTGATGGGATCAGTGTCTCCAAGCAAGTTGGAGAAGATCTTGACGAGCGAAGACGATAGCGAGGAGGACGAGGCTAGGAGGAAAGATGAAGAATACATGTCAAAACCACTATCTCTAGGTCAAAAGAAGAGCAGGGAAAAAGAACATTGGATGTCGGATCCCGAGTTGACCTGGACCACAAAAAAGAGACGGTATCAGATAGAATACCCATCGTCATCTGACGAGGACAACGCACAGTTCTTAAATAAGATGCTGTGAGAAGAACCTATCAGTGTCACACGAAGGTAGAAGAGGACGAGGTGTTACTTACATCCCGCGTGTTGAGGTATATGCAAGAGGCAGTACGAGCATTACAAAGGCAGGTCGCGGGAGTAGGAGGAGAGGAGTCGAGGGGTCATTCGTTCTCAGAAGGGATATTAAGAGTGGTTTTACCTCGCGGATATAAGGGGTTGGATTTCTCTTGTGAGGGGATATCGGACCCCACACGTCATGTGCAGAGCTTTGAGAATGACGAGGTGTTGAGCCAGTATACTGACGCTGTTGCATGTAGAACTTTCTGAGACTATTGGATATCCAGTTACACGGCAGTTTACTTTTCATTGGCTTGACTAATATACTGTTATAGTCTTCATAAATAATTATTTTGTTAAATGTGTGAGTTAATTCATATTTTCGAATCGAAAATTTCAATTGTCCTTTAAAACATTATAATCATCTTTGACATCGAGAAGGTAAACTATAAATATGATAAGATAATATTTTTCTCAATGGGAAGTTAAATAATCCCCATTAATTACAATTCACTAAGAATAATCTCAATTAATTACAAAATAACCTTCGTAAATAACTAATTGTTTAGAATATGGTAATTCCAATCAACTGGACCGTCTTTAATATCTAAATGGTGAATTTTGAAAAAATTAAAACAAATAATTAGTTCACTAAAAACGATCAATATCTATATTAATTGTAATTGAATTAAAATTGAATGATTTCTTACACAATTCCTGGTCAAGTTTAATTTTTGTTTCCCAATAGAAAATAAAATACATAAATATTGCAATAATTACTTTGTTTTTAATGGTCAAATGGTGTTTTATGGAAATTAAAAGGTAATAAAAAAAACTACTTATTGAATTAAATAACCATTAAATTTAGATCTTTTAAATGATATACACATTATTATATATAAGATTTTAAATATAAAGTTTTTGCACTTATTGCGTACACATTTTCCTTATTGGTGTGTCAATTGATTCACTATAAATATGAGATATTCTCTTATAAGCAAATAAAATGGTCTAATATATATACACGACAATTACAATATATGATTGCAAATAATTCATAAAGAGGCATAATTTGATTTTTTTTTTTTATATTTTGTCTAATTTAATGTTTTTTTTATTTAATTTAATATATTATTAATTCTTCTAATATAAAAATATAATAAGGCATACAGGAAATAAAANTTACCTCAACGATCTCAACGGGCAACTTTTGTGGATATCATCCCATTATAATTAGAAATATTAGTGTAACATCCACATCGGCTTTACCTCAACGATCTCAACGGGCAACTTTTGTGGATATCATCCCATTATAATTAGAAATATTAGTGTAACATCCACATCGGCTTTATCTCAACGATCTCAACGGGCAACTTTCCAATTAAACCATAAAATAACTTTGCTAGTATGAGAATGTAATATTATGTGAAAGTGATTTTATGTGAATATATTTGATAATAATTATTATGGGTTGTGAATAGTTTTTATTAGTATTGGTGTTGTATGGTTTATGAGGTATGGTATACTTTTTTCCCGACTATGATAGAAAAAAAGTTTGAATGAGTTTCAAGAACAATTATTTTTATTTTTTGTTGAATGTTGATTTGTATTATTTATTATTTTAACGTATTTCTTTTCTATTGATTGACTTATTTACAAAATTCTTAACAAACATACACAACAAATAGTTTTTATTTTATACCTTATTTTTATATATATGTTCTAACTGCCAAATTATAAATAATTATTAAAATAAACGATGAGTACATGTATAAAATATTCATTGAAGTCAAAACTAACTAATCATAACTTATATTGTGCAAAAGAAATCAAATAATATGAACTCGGAGAACTACTTAATATTTTTCTCTCAACAATGAAATGAAAATTCATATGTACCATTTTTTTTAATTCATATATATAGCATTTGAGCATTACAATTTGAGATTACTAATAGTTGAAATAATTAAAACTTCCAATTCTTTCTGATATAATGACATGTGCAATCAGACATAATATATTTGTGAATCACAGATCAAAAGTCAATGGTGAATACAACTCTGCAATGACAAAAACATTGTGTATAAAGTACTTAATAATTCATACTTTTAAAATATAGCAAATAGCAATTTAATTTGTTAGAATAAGTAATTATATATTTAAATTAAACACCATGAGCTATGTGACTGACATCGCACTGGTAACTACTAGTTGAAACGGTAAAATGAACTTAAGATAACGACAACTAGGCATTTTTCTAGGGCTTACGACGATAAAATGAACTTTTGAAGAAAACATGGTAAAATAAAGACCTTGGAATTTGGGGTTCTCTGGGTTTGCTTGAAGATCTGAAGTTCGGGTAAATAAAAACGAGGCATTTAGCATGTTTTACTTTTTCTTTGTTTCCTTTCGTAGCTTAGGTTTTACTTTGTTGTATTGATTTTCTTTTCTACGTTGTTCATACCGCTTGAAATTGGTCATTAAATAAGTTCAAATTTTCAGTCTGTCACTGCGTCCAGGACTTTCTCTAAGATACCAGAGTATCTGGACGGGAAAAGAACGGGATAAATATTTTTTTTAAATGTATACGTCACTATAACAATCGAAGTTTAGGGGTACACCATTTGTCTGGGAATAATAACTAAAACCTAATAAGCTTCCAATCTAACAAAATTTGAGAGCAATATGAAGAACAATGGTAGTTGCAGCTAATTCAGAAGCCAAAAGATTGAAGCAATAGATCAGCCAAAAAAAGGAAATATAAATTAGAAGATAATTTGTGCTCAAAATGTCACAACTGACAATTGAAAATTGTTCAGTACAACCGATTGCAATAATAAGCAAAAAAAAGATCAAAGTTAAGCACCCCCTGCACCCTTTCCTTTCTTCCTCTGGAGTTTCTTCATGTAAAATTCCAACTCCTTGCCCTCCAAAATATAACTACACTCAAAAAAAATTATGCCCAATCAGAGACAGCACATTATTAAAACAAACACAATATATCAATTTACCGTAAGCATTATTCATCAAGTAAATAGAGTTAAAAAGAAAATAACATACCCATCAGCACGCCCACACTGGCCTGGGCGTGAGGAGATAGCAGCTAACAAACGACCACCGCCGAACTGTTCCTCGATATGTGAGTCAATCTTTCGGTCCTCCTGACGCTTCTCAATTTTTCTTTTGACGTGATTGCTCTTCTTTGCCTCCTCAGCAGCAGCAGCATCGGTCTCCTGAAGTCCACTCAAAACAAAAATCAACAAAAATAGTTTACGAGGACCAACAGTATGCAATAATTCAGACCACTGAAAGATAGAGAGCAAAATGACAAAACAACTCATGAATTATACCTCTCCTTCCTTCTTGGCAGCAGCAGCGGCAGACTTCTTCTTGCGACCAATCTCAACTCCATAGTGCTGAAGATACCATTGCTTGAACGGCGCAGCATCAACTTGAATGATAGCACCCTTCACCAAAGTCTGGGTCCTGACCAACTCATTGTTGGATGCATTGTATACGACATCCAGAATACGGGTCTTACGGGTCACAGCTTCACCACCCCAGGAAAAGTTTCCAGTATCCAGCCTCAATGCACGCCACTTCACGTTACCTCCACGAACTCTCACCCTGCGCACAGTCTTGTTGCTCGACAACTTTGTGTTTGCCGGTTGTCTTCCGAGCTCATACCTAGAAAGTACACACAATAGAGTCAACCAATCAATTAAACTAATAAGATGCAAACTGACAGTCGTTATATATATTTATGCTAATTCTCCGATTCAAAACACTTGTGAATGAAGAAATGCAAAGGATTAGCATTTTAGTTCAAATACATAAAAACAACTTTTTCAGCCAGAATAATGTTAAAACACGGGGACGAATATTCAGCTTCAACTTATTCATCAGACAGAAAAGAGTTGCATTAAAAGAAAAGGAAAAAGAAACCCAATACACTATATTCAAGGTAGGTAAGGGTGGCAATTCAGGTGAGCTTCATGTATGCAGCTCATGTTTGTATTTTAGAGTGACCACGGAAATGTTAAGTTTATACAAGTAATTCATGAACAAATGAATCCTGAGAAAATTTAAATAAAAAAACTGGGGAACTAGAAAAACAGCAAAAAAATTGTAAATGCAAAACTTTGCTTCTCATGCTTATAAAAAATAGATCGAAAAACAACACTAAAACAATGAAAGTGATTCTTTTGTTTGTTTGGCAACAAAAGAAACTAGCAAATGTGTCCGCCGAACAGGACACCACTCTTGTTCATCATGGTCAAAAGTTACCAAATTCACTTTAATTCTTTAAAATCAAATAATCAAAACGAGATTCTAGAAAGCATTAGTTAATTTAGTAGAGAAAATCTTTTGAATACTATTACAAGTCCATTAATCTTAAAAAACGGTTAGCAAACTGATTGACATAAAGTGTAGACAGAAAATCAGTGAAGGCAAAGCAAATGATGATGGGGAAATGCAAATTCCAAGTGAGATCGGTTTGACGGGATTAAACAAATGAATCATATATGAGAATAAACAAACCAGATACAGATTTACACGAAATAAACACAGTTAAAATTCAATCAAATCAAACAAGAGAATGAAGACGAAAATTTTACTTTCGCTTCTTCCTCCATGCCTTCTGCTTCCCTCCAGTTGCACGCCTCTTGTGCATGGAATCCCGAGAAATACCTGAACACAAACACCATTTTATTCCAATATAAGCATCGAGAAATATAATTAAAGAAGGTTTAGCGATATTAAAAGGAAATTAAAAATGGTGTGAGGTGTTAGTTTACCCATGGTTGCAGGCAGATGGATCTAAGGCCTCGGTTAATCTCCGAATGAATGAAGAAACAGACGGCGGTACAGCTACAGCCAGCGAAGAGAGAAACATATAAATCGTGGCTGAAGGGGCTTTTATGCAGTGAGCTCAAAAACCCTAGAGATCAGAAATTACAGATACACCCTCTCGATGGCACCAGTCCCTCGATTTCTTTTATGAATCTTTTTTATTTGTAGATATTTTTGTATAACTTTTTATATTTTTATATATCTGTATTAAATAAAGAATATAGAATATATTGTATTTTTAACTTTTTTTTTAATTTAATGTTTACAATAAATTCATTAATAAAATTATTAAAAGTTGTCGCATTTTAAATTAGTGTCTGAATTCTATGAATTAATTATTATTATTATTATTATTATTAGGTATTTTTATATTTTAAGTAGATTTGTTAATAATTTTTTAGTTACATACTTTGAATTTTCAAAATATATCATATCATCAACATGTGTGTACCTGTCTAATTAATATTATTAATTAAGATATAATTTTATATTTTTATGTTTAGATGAGTTAATAATATTTAAATTTTATTATACATACAATTTATTTAGATTATTTTCATAATTATCAAAAAAAATTGTAAGTAACATTAACTTATAATTAATTTATTTTTAATTAAAATAATTAGTTTAGATATTTTTCTCTAATTATGTATGACTTTTTATACTTTTATATCAAAATAATAAAATGATATATTGAATTAGACAACATATAATAAATGTATAATATCAGTTTATGCAAAATATAATATTAGGGTTAATCAAAATATATTAAATTAGGTAGATATTATAATCTCTATATTTTATCAAGTCTTCGAACTTCCCAAATTTGTCAAATAAGCATTCGAAGTGTGTGTGTGTACGCGCGCGCTTTGATGACATATAAGCAAACGGGCTATTTATGAGATATTAAACAAATAACATATAAGCAACCAGATTATTATATAATAAAATTAATAGAAGAAAATTATCGAATCAATTATTATTACTAGGATTATTGTGATAAAAAAAAAAAAAAAACTTGTATATTAATGCAAAATCCTCATATCCTATGTGTTTGTTTGCCACACTTTGTTAGCTTCGAAAAAAATTATGGTGCTTCGGTGTCAACCTAACATATACCTAATTTAATATTTTTATTTTATATATTTTTACCTAATTTAATAATTTTCTATTATTATATTTTTTTTAATTTAATATTCTCTTTTTATTACATGTTACCTAATTCAATATCTTACTTTTATTCTACTGATATAAAAATATGAATAAATCATATTTAATTAAAAAATATTTATATCAGTTGAACTAATTAATATTTATAATAAAATTTCAAATAGTTTTATTTTTATTTCAAATATTATATTTATGAAAAATAGGAGTTAAATAAAATTATTACAAAAGAAAAATAAATATAAAATATAAACTAAAAAAAGTTATCTAACCATAATATAATTTATTGAGAATATCATTAACAATTTATATGAGAAAATTATTGTTACGCCGAAAAAGAAAAGGAAAAAACAAAGAGAAGCAAAAAAAAAATATATTAATAAATTATTATACATAGAAAAGTAAATGTTAAATATACTCTAAATATTCTTATCTAATCCTAATATGATGCATTGATAAATATATTATATATATACATGGACAAATTAATGTTTGACGCAATAAAAGAAAATAATAATAATAATAATAATAATAATAATAATAATAAAAAAAAAAAAACAATATTACATATACTAAAAGTTGAATATACGATTTTTTAAATAGAATTATCAGTACCGTATAAAATTTAATTTTTTATATCGCATATTCACATTCGACAAGCGAGTGTTATATGTTTTACATTTTTAAAAACTCAATATTTGTACGAGTTTCCTTTCAAGTTTAGGGTATTTTGATATATCTTACAACTAATTTCATTACTCTCGGGTAAAAATACTTGAAAATTATTTATTGTGAATATCAGTCTTACTGTAATTAGAAAAAATAATGCTTCGATTTATATGTACCATTTTCAATATTATTTTTTTAATACCTGAAAATTATTTATTGTGAAAACCAGTTTTACTATAATTAGAATAAATACTGCTTCGATTTATATGTACCATTTTTAATATTTTTAATGAATATTACCCTTTTTTAAACTCGCGTAATATACGGGTGCTAAACTAGCATTAACTTAGATAATATTAAGTTTATATGACACATAAACAATCATATTATTTAAAAAATAGTTATAATATTAAAATTAAATTTGATTTCCTTATTTTATTTTATTTTTTGTTTTTTTTTTCTTTGGCGTGTATATTAGTTTGATTAATGATTTATGAATGTTCTTTTTAGCTTTACTCTTTTTTACNGTTTGTTTTTTTGCTTTCTATTAGTTTTACTTGTATTGTTTGAAAGCTTTTAATAATTTTTTTTGTTATACTTATTATTATTATTATTATTATTATTATTTGTATTATTATTATTAGGATTATCCTGATAAGGAAAATTAGTATATTATTAGAACTATGATTCCTACTTTATTAAATTGGTAAAAATATAATAAATAAATATAATAAAGTAAGATATTAAATTAGATATATATTAGGTTTGTATAACACATAAACAACTAAAATACTAGAAATTTTTATTGCATTAAAAATTATTTGTCATCCGAGGAGGTTTCTAATTCTACCTCTCAAACATTTCCAACTCATCCCTCGTTTTAAGATTTATCCATTCCCTACTTGCATCTTTGATTGATTTATTTATTTAGATTATATTTTTCGGTTTATTGTTAACCAAATTGGTTCAGTTAGTTAGGTTGGTGACCAAATTATATCAGTTCAATCAACGGTTAAAGGTCTTGCAATATTCTGATTACTAGTTTAATACCCGTGATTACACGAGAATTATAAAAATATAAATATAAAAAATATTTATAATAATTTTATAGTTTGAATCTAAAATAATAAAATTCAAATGACGTATTTTCAACCGTGACCTGTACATGTCTAATCTATATATTAAGTTATGCTTGGATGACATATGACCAAAATGTAATAAATGCAGAATATTACATTATGTGTTGAAAGAAAAACACAATTAGTGTGCCTTCGTCAATAAGTAACTGATGAAGGACAATCTAGGTATTTATTAATCTTTATGTATTATGGAAACATGTAATTGATACCCTATATAAAGGGAGTCTTTAATGAATAAGAGAACCATAATTTCTACCATTTTCCTACGTCTCTCTTTTACGTCTTCTCCTTATGATTTTCCTTTTACACGTTATCAACACGAAACTGTGCCTTCGTCAATAAGTAACTGATGATGGACAATTTAGGTATTTGTTATCTTTATGTATTATGGAAACATGTAATTGATACCCTATAAAAGGGAGTCTTTGATGAATAAGAGAACCCTAATTTCGTCTGTTATCCTTCATCTCTCTTTTATGTCTTCTCCTTATACTTTTCCTTTTACACGTTATCAGCACGAAACTCTAACCTATTGAGAGTGATCGAGAATAAGCCTCCATACCCTATACACAATTTTCGTGGGTCAAGTTTCTAACTGCGTTATATGTTTAAAATTCGGTTTCTCGAGTTTCAACCGTTGGATCGAGCTCAAATTTTTATAGAACCTTCAAGACCTTTTGAATTAGATTCTGAATGGTGGAGATTGGATTTGTAGATACGAGGAAATATATATAAAATTTCGAACAGAGCAGATTTTGTTTTCAAAAATTTCTATGCAGTACTTTTCAAATTACGATTTTGCACAATAGAACCGTTGGGTCAAGCCAAATGTTGGATATGTTATTCCAAACACATACATGTTAAATATGAATGGTGGAGATTTAAATATGAAGTCTGAAGAATCCGATATTGAATTTTGAACAGAGCTGATCCTGTTTCTCGGAACCGTCTGCCCAGTTTATTTTAAAATTTTAATTACACACAATCTAACCGTTGGATGAAGCTGAATTTTAGGTATATTATTTAAAACACGTAGAGGTTGAATATGTACAGTGGAGATCGTATTTCAAATTTTGTATAATCCGAAACCTAAAAACAAAATTAGGAAAGAATCATGACTTTTTTCTAAGGTAACTCGAATTACCCTATTATTTATTAAATGCAACTAATAAATATTTGACAATATGTATATATGGCATGGTATGTATTATTGTGCATGTATATGTATATATGTTACCTATGATTATATGCATGTGATGTTATGTGCAATATTGACAAACATGAAATTTTGTAATACTTTAATGATATTCATAGAGTACATAATAAATAAAGTTATTTACACGATTAGATGAGAGATTGATCATGATTTTGCCAATATGTTTAGTTAATCATGAATTTTGATGAATTGATAGATTTCATGTATGTTGATCATGAATTTCAATGAATTGATAGATTCATGTATGTTGGAGATTCTCTTCAAGTTGGTTTTATAAGCTACTTTCAATATATGCATTATTGATTGTAAATTTGCATATTTTCATGTTAATGAAAGTTCATGAACGATAGAGAATTGTATAAATAAGTCTTGTGATAAAGTATATTCACATAATAACAAATAAAGATTATGACATATATTCTCCAAGTTCATTATCTAAAGAAATTGATTGAGCTAACTCAATTTAAATCCAAAATAGTATACTCAAAAGAAATCGAGTACTACCATCATTGGTTTGATGTGGAAAGTAGAAGAACTACAATTCCACAATAATATCATTCAACCCCGACTGATGAATTTGAGACTCATATTGACCCCCAAATCTTATATTGGAAGTATGTTTAGTTACAAAATTTAATAAACTTTGGGATGTGCTCTAAATGAATATTTTGAAAATTTTATGAAACACTACTTCCAAGCCTAAGAATTTAGTGAAAAGAGATTTGTTTGCTTGCTCAAAAGGGTCAATGACTTTGATATGTTGCGATTAAAAACATGTCTTACCATATGTGAAAAAGAAAGTCACTTTAAATGACAATATGTAATTGAGAGATACGATCTCACTCTATTTGTTTTTTCACTTGAGCAAACATACTAATGCACTTGTATAATATTAATTATGATAATAAGTCATTGAGAGGCATAGCATTATTCTTCATAATACCAATGTTAGACCTCTGGATAAAGAGATTTCTTGAGGCTAATTAGGATCGATATGAATAGTGGAAATAACCTCAAAGTCAAGGGGAAGAGACATGTTGATCCCTACCTTTGTGGGAAGAATGAACCACAAGGTGAGATATGTAAAAGTTCATGATATTTAATGGTCGTGGTAGAATCCATGGAGGTTTTCCCAATAACCTTGCTTAGTCCACGGATATCCTCTATTTTGATTGATGAAATTTGTTTGTTTCTTACTTTACAAAGAACTTGTGAAAGTATAATCAATCATTCATATTAGAATATTGTATTTGGTTTTAAAGTTTATTTTGAGTTATATTTATGTGGCCTGATTCAAACATTCACATACAAGGTTCATGAGAAAATTATTAGATATAATGTAACATATCTAGTAAATAATGTAAAATATTAGAATGAAAAGTATTTCATTCATCTATGGAGGAATGTGAGAATTTGTCGAGAAATAGAAAATTATTCACTTAATTGATATTTATATGTGATAAAGTCTTGAGGCTTGGTGGCACATTGATTAAAGTCATAAAAGCTCATTATGGACCAAGAGCAAACGAACCTTGTTAAGTTTGATGATATTCAATGTTGATGATTATCACTAAGAAGTACATTATGAGAATGAAACTATACTTTTAATTTATGGTTTTAGAGTCAATCTAGTAATTTTACTTTACTACTTTTTGATCATTGAATCATAAGATATGACCAACAAAGAACTTTGGACACGACTCATTCAAGTTTTGACACGACTGACATAAATACTTTGGTCGTGATATGATGATCCATATAATAAGAAATTAACATGGACTTCTTTATTTTGAGTGAAACAAAAACGAGATAGAAATTTGATGCAGGGTATAGTGTCGAACTAATGCTGTTACATTACAACTAGTGCATTCTAAAGTACTAGGAGCACTACATACATTTATATCTCAAAGATACATCACTCATTTTTTAAAACTTGTTCATTAGCAAAATTGTATGATTGAGACCTGCATATACTAAAGATACAAAGTATAATAGTCCATTCTTATTACTGATAATTGGTGATACATGTGGACATAACCATTCTAAATGCGAATCATTCAAGTATTTTATAGTTTTGGTCGATGTTTCGGCACGTATTGTCCATGAAAATGTTGCATTGCAAACTTCTAGCACATTTAGTATGATTGAGGACTCACCACCCTTATAGAGCACCCAACTCATAATACTAGAGAGTTTACATCAAAAGTAATCGATGTCTACTGCATTTTAATCAAGATCGATGTAATGCACCTTGTACCCTAATGTGCATATATAAAAGTCTCAAAGAAGAAACCGTCGAAAAGAATATAGATGGTGATTAAGATAATATTTATGCGCACTCATATATTTATCTCTGCACAGGGTTATGCAATTTTGCCCGCAACTCTTACTTATTTGTTTATGAACCCTTGCTAACCAGATATTTTGTGTACCAGTGGATAATTGGATATAAGCCTGATAATTCATATCTACGCATATTTGATTACGCAGTATATGTGCCTATTGCGCCCCCACAACGCATTCTATGAGTTTCTAAAGACGATTAAGTATTTATGTTGGATATGAATCTCCAACAGTCATCCGCTATTTGAAACATTTGACAGACGATCTCTTTATCGCTAAATTAGCGAATTTATCACTCTAATGAGACAGTCTTCCAGTCGTTAGGGGGAGATAAGAAAAAGTATTTTCTAATGGAATGACATGAATAGTTTCACACTATGTCTCATTATGATCCTCGCATTTCACAATGTAACGTGAAAGTAAAGTAAAGTGAACAATTGATCTTCGAAGTATAGAAGACCTAATTCCAAAGTGACGAGATCATATATATATATATATATATATATATACCAGCTGCAAATGTGTCTGTAAGGTTAAAAGTCCCAATAAAGGGCACAATGTCACAAATTAAGACATTGCAACCATACTTAGTGGAGGTGTGGTTGAGGTCGTGACTCCCAAAAGGAGCAAGGTGAGGTCACTTGGTTCGGTTAATATTCGCCCAAGGAATAAGAAGGCATGTATGGCACAACTCTAATTGATCATCAATGAATATAATGACTCTCATGAGATTATCTCTGATTATACTTATATCCATGAATTGTTACTGGAGGACGCTCCGAAGTTTAATATGATTCCAGAGAATAAAGAAATCTCAATGTACAATATGAGTTTATATGAGTTGATGGAAAGATCTTCTACACACATTGATGATATACACGTTGTTGCTCAAGGAATCATAGAGCACAATAGTATCGTACCACACTCTAGAGCAAATTGACCTAAATGTAAAGAAGCAATTCAGGTAGAACTAAATTCACTGACAACAAGGCAGGTATTTGGTTTGGTAGTTCTAACCTCACCAAGTGTAAAGTCTGTAGGACATAAACAAGGTTTTTTCAGAAAGCGAAATGAGAAAAATAAAGCAATGAGATGCAAATATATACTTGAAGCACAAAGTTTCTCAAAACGCCATGTAATTGACTAGGGGGATATGTACTCTCCCATAATAGATGTTATAATTCCAAAGAACTGAGAATGCATCTTATACTTGTGGTTACATCATATCTCTATGGGGATCGTGATTTAGAGATATATACGAAAGTGTTTGCTGTCCTTTTATTGCCAAGGCAAGTTACTCTAAGCCACATAGTGCATTTGCAATTAAATTAAAACACTCACTTTATGTATTGAAACAATCCAGACGGATGTGGTATAACCGTCTAAGTGACTACTTGATTGGAAAAAGATAATCTATGCCCTTGCGTATTTATAAAGAAAATAAGTTTCAAGTTTGCGATTATAATTGTATATGTCGATGAAAGGAACATAATATACACTCTTAATGAAATAAGAGATATCGCTAGTAAAGGTTTTGAAGGGGTTCAATAACTTGTATGAACGTTGATATCAGTAATAATGTTGAAACATTATCACTAACATATGTGCAAAATAATAAAACGAGAATGATTTTCGCCTGTGAGTTGAAATAACTCACAAAACTCGACCTTAGGCCAAAAGTTATATTACAAAAAATGTGTTACAGATCCAATAGGAAGAATTCTAGTAATATTACAAAAAGATGAAAAATGAAATTGCTCCTAAAAAGTTTTTCTCATTCGAACAAACGGAACTCGAAGAACAACCATAAAACGGAGCAAGTAAGCTATAGTAGTGTTTCTGTTTTTCTCGTCCTTGTCGTTGTATTTCTCCAAATGAAAACGCCCATCACTTATAACACAACTTCCTTGAAGGAGTCCTTGTTACACATAACAAGGTCTTGATAATTATCTCTTAAGATATTAAAGAGATAAGGACTCCTATGTCTACTAACATTCTAACCAACACTAGAGTTCTAGACAGGTAAATATACTAAAATTAAATAATTAAATCAATAGATAAACTACCGTGAACCATAATCCTATCAATCTCCCCCTTTTGTCTGTCTGGACAAAAGCCAGAGAAAATCTCTCCCCCTGGACAAATACTAGTGCAGACTCCCCCTGAATTGCTTAGCTGAAAGAATGTTAGTAAAAATAGCACTAACACTAGCACTGGCAAAGTCTGAGCTAACCAAACAAAACAACAAAAAATGTTTTAACTTAACAAAATAAAAACAAATGTTCAGAATCATTGGGGATAATTAAGGATTGTTCGCCGTTCGAGTCCTCCGTGCCCGGCGAGGGATCAGCATGGTATCATCTTCATCCTCATCCTCATGGGCAGCATCCACCTTCTGCTTTCCTTTGTCCACCCCCGCGGCAGTAGCATTAGCCTCTCCAGAAACAGCCCTTAGTCCCGCCAGCCCCTCCAGTAGCTCCTCCAGGAACAGTCTCTCCCCCTTTTTGTCCAGATCGCAAAAGGAGCAATTTGGAGAAGAAATCGCGCGTCCTCTCCAGTCCAGCTAAGTGAGACCTGGCTCCATCAATCTACTGATCAATCAAGCACAACTGAACCTGCAAATCAGACACAGGAACAGGGATAGAGGAACAAGTGTTAGTCCCTGTGTTAGTAACACTGAGACCAACATCTGGAGAAACAGTGGCGGAGTTCACATCTTCATCATCCAAGAATTCCAGCGGCAGGTCTACAACACGATGCGTGCCGTCAAAGTGCTTGTGGCTCAGTCCAAACAAGCCAGGCTCCCCGCTGAAATGCTCATCGTTGTATTTTTGAAGACCCTGATCGGCAAGAATTGAATAGATGAGCAAGGGAAAGGGAAGACCAAATTTCGTAGCAGTGGTGTCGGCAAACTTCGTCACGCAGTCAAACACGGTTTGGCCAAAGTTAAACCGCATCCCCTTCCTAATCTGGAACAACGCCTTTCCTTGTGACCGCGTGACAGTAGTTGTATTGGTGTCGGACCCAGTTGCAAACCGCCACTTTGTGAAGCACGGAGTAGAGAGAAGTGAGGTGAGAGCTCAAAAACCTCTTCGGCCACTTCGTCATTTGCCCACCAGTAAAAAACTTGGCCACTTCATCAAAGTCGTCAACCGAGGCCCCTTCATCATCATCCGCAGTCCCGAAGAACCTGTTTATCACAGAGGGAGTGAAGGAATAGATTTTTTCATGCACATAAACCTTACCATACCGCTCAGACAGTTGATTAGAAATTGAGGGAAGCATGTTGGCATAAAATTCCAGAACAGCCTCCCGCGGATATGGCACTTCCGTTGTCACAGTAGAGTTGAGCCCCTTTCTGCTTAGAAATTTGTTCAAATTTTTCTTCTCAAACAGCCCGAAGTCAACTCTCCTCTCTTCAATCAGCACTCGGTTATGCAAGCCATTGTATCTCTCCTTGGCTTCACTCGTATAAAAGCGAGGGGCATAGGCACTGCCCACGTCCAGCTCTTCATCATCAGAGTCATCTCCAAGATCAAAACTCCTTGATTCTTCCTCCTCAGTGGCATTGTCCTCTGGACCTTCATGTCTAACTTCAAAGTTAGCATCATCTGAATTATCAGATGCAGTGGAGCCTGAAACGGAGACCTCTTGCGCAGCAGTCTGAGTGGTAGGAGATGAGTGAGCAGTTTCAGGAGAAGTGTCAGGCAGAGGTGTGCCAACATCCTCACTCACATCAGGCTCACCGACTGACTTGAAACTGGTGATGGTTGGTCAGGGGTATGGCACGCATTAACAGCAGTTGGAGGCACAGACCTAGAAGCACCCTGCACAGGAACAACCTTACCCATTTCTAACAGTAAAGATGCCAAAGATGCATCTTCATCCTCCAGAAGATCCTCCTCATCAATCTCCATTGATTCAGAGTCTGGTGCCACCATGTTTTGAGGAGTGAGACGCTTCCTCTTAGCCCGAAACTTGCGCACTCAACTTCTGAATCAGGGAAAAATGGAGTGACGGGAATCTCCTCCTTCTCAGCTACTAGTCCCTCTTGTGGAGCATAGTCTGCATCATCGCTATCAATCAGGTAGTCAATGTCTTCAGCGAAGGACATTCTTTCTAGTGAAATATTCCTGGGTCCACCGAACTGACTCTTGGAAACAACCTCCGGTAGGTGACTCGGGTTAATCCCTCTCAGCCGTCGTGAGCGCTTAAGTAGTGGGTTTCCAATCCGCCCACACGTTTTTGCAATAAATTTTAAATTTGGCAGATTATTCACATCGATTTCATTCCCGGGGTCACATGGGGGAATTGCGGCATGAGGTTCCAATGTGTCACCGGCGGGCATCTGAACTAGAGCAGATGACAGACTTGGTTGAGGTAGCATTGCAGAAGAGACCTCGGTGTCAGGTCCTTGTGTTGGAGCAGATCCACCAACATTCGTATCCACAGCGGAGGGATCTCCATGTTTGCCTCGAATATAAAGGGGAACGTATCTCGGAAGAGTGCCGAAGGCAGCACTATCCTTCGTCATCTTCTCTGACTGAGAGCGAACGGACTTTCTTGACACCTTGGATTTTCGTGGACTCATCTCTGATCAGAAATTAGGGTTTTCTTTGGTTGAGGGAGCTGAATGGAAAGGGGTTTCGTGTTGAGAATGCCTTCGACAGGTTCGAGAAGAGAATCTGACATACAAACACAACTTTAAACAAATCGTGAGTAGGCGAAAGGACGAAATTACCATCAGGCCTGGAAAGATTTGAAGTGACATGCCCATTCTTCAAGTCCAACTCATAAATACCCAAAGAATAGAACAAGTGCAACAGTAACTCAGGTCCACAATCCTTTTATTATAACCCACTTGACAATAAGGCATCAAAAAGATAATAAGACTTGAGTAAGAGAAAAACAGATTTTTGTTATGAGCAAAGCTTTACCAAAAAACACTTTAAGAACAAAATTCACCAAATATGCATGTCCTAAAGGTATGCCTAAAAGGAATGACCTAATAAAATAAATCACATATGGTTCACAAATGCAGTAGAATGTTGGTTCTCTGTGTGATGGCATTGGCACTGACATTCGATCAACAAAGTCAATGAACTGACAATTCTTAACTCGGCGAATGACAGGGTCATTTGTGTTTGAGGATATTTATGTCCGGGAGTAAAGAGGATCTCCACTTAACCAGCATATTAACTGTCCATCAAGGAATCTTCGATTTTTTATTGCAAGAAAAATAGTCATTTAAGAATGACTAGCTGGGACATCCTTCAAAATTTTTAATTCAAACTCTTATGCACACCGAGAGAAAACTTGTTTATGCAAAAGTCAGCCCACAATTGTTTATTTCGAAACTTTCAGTCCCTTTTGACATCACATTCAAACCGTCAATATTCCTGCAATTTCTGAGTTGTGCAAGTACTCTTATATGTTATGAAAAGAAATAAAAAATGCATGTTGAAAATAGTATGTTGCAGCTGATGTTACTAGGGGTGCTATAACATTTCCAGTAACAAAAATCAATAAGCACATAAGCCGAGAGACTTCCTTAATCTAGTAAATCCCTCGTAATCTAATGCTTTGGTGAATATGTCAGCTAGTTGATGTTCAGTTCCAATATGCTCAATACTCACAACATTTCTCTCAACCAAATCTCGAATGAAATGATGCCTGATGTCTATGTGTTTTGTTCGAGAGTGTTGTACAGGATTCCTTGAGATGTCAATTGCACTTGAGTTATCACACAACACAGTAAGAATATGACTTTGTAACCCATACTCCTCTATCATTTGTTTCATCCAGAGCAGTTGGGAACAAGCACTACCTGCAGCCACATACTCAGCCTCGGCAGTTGACAATGACACGCAATTTTGCTTCTTGTTGTACCAAAAGACCAGATTGTTACCTAAATAGAAACACCCACATGTTGTGCTCTTCCTATCATCAGCGTCACCTGCCCAATCAGAATCAGTATATCCAACAAGATTAGAGTTAGTGTCCTTCGTATACCAGATTCCTAGATTACAAGTTCCAGCTACATATCTAATTACACGTTTAAGTGCCTTTAGGTGAGTTTCTTTAGGATCAGATTGATAACGAGCACACAAGAAGACATTATACATTATATCTGGATGACTGGCAGTTAAGTACAACAAACTGCCAATCATGCTCTTGTACACAGTGTGATCAACACTTTCACTAACATCGTCCCTTGACAGCTTTTGGCTCAATCCCATGGGGGTCTTCATATGCTTGGCATTATCGAGACCAAAGCGCTTCACCAGATTTTTTGCATACTTCGCCTGAGACAAGAAAATTCCATTTTTAAACTGTTTAATTTGTAATCCTAAAAAGAACGATAACTCACCTTCCATACTCATCTCGAAGGTGGTAGACATGCTTGTCACGAAGTCTTTGAGTAGTTCATCGCAATTAGAACCAAACACAATATCATCAACATAGATTTGAGCAATTAGTATCTTGCGACTGTTTTTCAAAATGAACAGATTTTTATCAACTTCACCACGTTTGAAATTCATTTGAAGAAGATGTTGAGTGAGCCTCTCATACTAAGCTCTAGGTGCTTGTTTCAGTCCATAGAGGGCCTTTTTCAATTTGAAAACATAGTGTAGTCTATGAGGATCTTCAAAACCTTTTGGTTGCTCAACATAAGCTTCCTCATTTAAAACACCATTTAAAAAGGCACTTTTAATATCCATTTGGTGAAGAGTAATGTTCAAGTGACAAGAAATTGCAAGTAGTAATCTAATTGACTCAATTCTAGCTACAGAAGCAAATGTTTCATCAAAGTCTATACCTTCCACCTGAGTATAACCTTGAGCCACAAGTCTGGCTTTGTTCCTTACTATATTTCCCAGTTCATCAGTCATGTTTCTGAAGATCCACTTTGTTCCAATGACGTTTCCACCATATGGTCGTGGTACCAAGTCCCATACGTTATTTTTGGCAAACTGGTCCAATTCTTCTTGCATGGCATTTATCCAGTATTCATCTTTAAGGGCTTCCTCCACCTTCCTGGGCTCTATGGTGGACACAAACAAGAGTAATTGGTTAGAGGACAACATGAAACCACACATACCAGTTTTACCATTTCCTTGAAATTGATATGTTTCTTTCGTTCAAAGATCCAATGACTTGAGATATGGGATGATTCTTCTGTATCCTGGAGAATATATCTCTGTCTAGAGATGCAGAGATTATTTCAGCAGACTGGTCTTCTTCAGAATCAGAGGTTTCACCATCAGTGTCTGCCTGCACCTGCGATGTTGGTTCAACTGTTGCAGCACTTTCAGTAACATTTGGTGCAGTTTCAGATATCTCCCTTGGAGTCAGTAGAGGAGACGCTTGTGGACTTTGAATCAAATCACTAACAGCATCCTCAGCAGAATTTCCCGAGATGGCTGTAAGTTCATCGAACCTAACATTCACAAACTCAAGCATAGTGCGAGTTCTTAGATTAAACACCCTATAAGCGTGGCTATTTACTGAATATCCCAAAAAGACACACTTGTCGCTTTTAGAATCAAACTTTGTTAAGTGGGATCTATCATTCAATACATAGCAAACGCAACCGAAAACATGAAAGTAGTTCAGGTTAGGTTTATTTCCAACAAGAAGCTTGTAGGGTGTTTTACACGTCCCTGTCCTTAAATAGACTCGATTAGAAATATGGCACGCTGTGTTAAGAGCTTCTGCCCAAAACCTTTTTGCCAGATTTCTTGAAATTAACATGGTTCGAGCCATTTCTTGTAAGGACCGATTTTTACGCTCAGAAATTCCATTTTGTTGAGGCGTAATTGGTGAGGAGAACTCGTGAGAAATGCCATACTTGTCACAAAACTTTTGAAATGATGAGTTCTCAAACTCTTTACCATGATCAGTCCTAATTCTACTAATTTGCAATGAAAATTTATTACTGACACGTTTGGACAATTTTTGAAAACTTTCAAAGGTTTTAGATTTTTCTCGAAGAAACTCAATCCAAGTGAACCGAGAGAAGTCATCAACAATAATAAATGAGTATTTCTTACCACCCATACTTTCTACCTCGATAGGACCCATAAGATCCATGTGAAGCAGTTCTAGGCATCGAGTGGTGTTGAAGTATTGGGTTGCTGGATGAGACACCCTGGTTTGTTTCCCTTTTGACAATCCCCACACACGGATGGCTTGTTAATGATCAACTTGGGAATTCCTCTAACTGCTTCTATCTTAACAAGCTTGCCCATCATCTTGTAATTGACGTGACCCATCTTTTGATGCCATAGTTCGGTCTCAGATGATTGCGCACTTTGACACCAGACCTTGCAGTTCACTTTGTAGCAGTTGTTTGTGGTACGAGTTCTAGTGAGGATGCAACAATTTTTGTTATCAAGAACTTCACAGGTGTCTCGGCTAAACTTTACATGAAGATCATCATCGCAAAGTTGACTGATGCTTATGAGATTAGCAACAAGACCCTTGACAAGTAGCACATTCTGAAGCTTAGGCAACCCTTCAACATTCAGAGTACCTTTTCCTACAATCTGACCATGTGCTCCTCCACCGTACTGGACTTTGCCTCCTTTGTGCTGAATAATATTGGTCAAGTGTTCAACCAATCCTGTCATGTGTCTGGAACACCCACTGTCAAAGTACCATGAGTCCTCAACTCCGGACTTTAGAGAGACATAAATCATGTTGCACTGAGTGTCTTCATTCTTTACCCATACCATTCTATTTTTGCGAGTGTTGTTAGTCCTGATGTTGGGACATTTCTTCACTGGCATTATTTTTCCTGAGAATGAAGCTCTTTCTGACTTGAGTTTCTTACAGAATGGTCTGATGTGGCCTGGTTTTGAGCAGTGATGACAGCTGTAGGTACGCTTTCTTCGCTTGATTTTATTCATAGAGACGGATCCTTTGGAGGATTTGTCACTTTCTTTTACAAATACTGGACCCTCAAAACCTATCCCATGTCTGACCATGGTCCCAATAGACAGGATTTCATCAAGTTTGGTTGATCCAGTGTTGAGTTTCTTGAGTGTCATCATGGCAGCAGAGAGATCGCCTCTGGTTCTATCTAGTTCTTCTTCTCGTTTGGTCAAGAGAGCTTCTAGACGCAACACCACGGATTGTTGTTCCTTGTCAGCTCGTGTTAGTCTCTCATTTTCTTTAGAGAGAACTTTGACCTTCTGAAGTAATTGGCACCAATCTTCATACAGCTCTTCGTAAGTTGTAGAAAACTCTTCATCGCCTTCAGTTGTGGTGACAGAGTTGAGACACATAATGTTACTCAGACTCTCAGTGTCATCCCAGACGACACAGGCGTTCATCGCAGCAACCACTTCGATTTCTATTGATTCCTCATCATCCTCTCCATCACTCATGGCGATGAAATTCTTCTTCCTTAGAGTATTGACACACTCATACCTATAATGTCCAAATCCTCTGCACTCATGACACTGAACATTGTCCAGATCCTTGGCACTATTTTGATTCCTTGGTTCAGATTTCGCACTCGTATGTGTTGAATCTCTTCTTTGAAACCTATTGGAAGATAGTCCCAAAGGTTGAGGAGTGTTGGGCTCAGATGCGGACTTGACATGCCTGTTCAGGGGTTTTCTTGAGATGTTCTTTTTCTTCAGGAAATCATCGAATTTTCTGGTGATGAGAGCGATGCCATCCGTATCTAAATTTGCATACTTGGCCTTGTGTGCTATGGCAGCAAGGTCAAAGTCTTCGTCTTTAGAATCTGGGGTGGAGATTAGGGCGATGCTCCTTCCTTTTGGCTGCTTAATATTCTATTCCATTTCATAAGTTCTTAGTGAGCCAACGAGTTCATCAAACCTCATGACAGAAGTGTCTTTGGCTTCTTCAATAGTAGTGATTTTCGTATGGAATTTCTCCGTTACTGATCGCAGGAATTTGCTCACAAGCCTTTCATTTGAAATGGGGGATCCCAGAGATTGACATTCATTTGAATGTCAAGAAGCTTTGCACTGTAGCTGTCAATGGTTTCATTTTCCTCCATTCTTAGCACTTCAAATTGTGTCGCTAGCATTCTTACTTTGGTTCTTTGGACTCCTTTGGATCCTTCACTGAAAAGTTGAAGTGCTTCCCATGCTTCTTTAGCAGTTTGTAGGTTGGAAATGGTTTTGAACAAGGACACATCCACAAAGATGTAGATGGCATTCAAGTCTTTGGTATTGGCATTTGAAGTAGCAAGTTCTTCTGCAGTCCAATCAATCTCGTTTTTCAAAATAATGTCACCGTCCGGATCATCTCTCCTCGGAGCCTCCCATCCAGTTAGAATTGCACGCCAGGATCTTTCGTCCATCGTCTTGATATATGCTCGCATCCTGATTTTCCAAATTGCATAGTTTGTTCCATCCAACACAGGAGTTCGGATTGCAACGTTCATTGCGTTATCCATTGTTATCCTTCAAAGTCCGCAGGATTCTCACTTAGTAGAGTCAAGTGATAGCTCTTGATACCAATTGAAAGTTTTGAAGGGGTTCAATAAATTGTATGAACGTTGATGTCAGTAATAATGTTGAAACATTATCACTAACATATGTGCAGAATAATAAAACAAGAATGATTTTCGCCTGTGAGTTGAAATAACTCACAAAACTCGACCTTATGTCAAAAGTTATATTACTAGAAATGTGTTACAGATCCAATAGGAAGAATTCTAGTAATATTACAAAAGATGAAATATGAAATTGCTCCTAAAAAGTTTTTCTCGTTCGAACAAACGGAACTCGAAGAACAACCATAAAACGGAGCAAGTAAGCTATAGTAGTGTTTCTGTTTTTCTCATCCTTGTCGTTGTATTTCTCCAAATGAAAACGCCCAACACTTATAGCACAACTTCCTTGAAGGAGTCCTTGTTCCACATAACAAGGTCTTGATAATTATCTCTTAAGATATTTAAGAGATAAGAACTCCTATGTCTACTAATATTCTAACCAACACTAGAGTTCTAAACAGGCAAATATACTAAAATTAAATAATTAAATCAATAGGATTAAACTACCGTGAACCATAATCCTATCAGCTAGTTATTTGAAATTTTAATTTGAGATAATGAACCATGGAAAACTCGGTCATGTTAAGGATTTAAACTAAAACCGAGTTTGTGGAATACTAAATTCTACAGTTTGCATATATCCAAAAGATGATCAGGAAATTAAATATGGATAAGTGCAATATGTTAGCACTCCTATGATTGGTCAAAGTGAAGATATAAGGAAATATCGATTTTGTCAATGGAGGTGGGGGCTGAAATTCTCTACCTATGTACAATATGGGCATTATTGTACCATTACAAATACACTTAACCAAATATTAATTTCTGAAAACTGTTATCTTGATTTAACTCAAGAAAGCGCAATGTCACTGGAATGGAATCAAAATTTAATTTGATACCTAAAAGAAACCATTGACGCGAGTTTATTTTTCCCATTCATAAATATAATTGGGACTGCAGATGGTCTTGTAATCCCTATA
>BMAC01000067.1:1088238-1135341 GCA_014905375.1 Phtheirospermum japonicum
TATTATTTGGTGTTTCACAGTAGGAAGTAAACTCAACATTTTAGAGTAACCAACATCAACGATATTATTTGGTGTTTCACAGTAGGAAGTAAACTCAACATTTTATATTATTTGGTGTTTCACAGTAGGAAGTAAACTCAACATTTTATATTATTTGGTGTTTCACAGTAGGAAGTAAACTCAACATTTTAATCTTGATTTAACTCAAGAAAGCGCAATGTCACTGGAATGGAATCAAAATTTAATTTGATACCTAAAAGAAACCATTGACGCGAGTTTATTTTTCCCATTCATAAATATAATTGGGACTGCAGATGGTCTTGTAATCCCTATATAAAATGTTGAGTTTACTTTCTACTGTGAAACACCAAATAATATCGTTGATGTTAGTTACTCTTTCGATCCATGTAAAGAGATCATTATCATACATGTAGTAGTTCGTGAGTATCTACGACAAATGTTATGATCATTCATATATCAGATGATAGTGGATTGAACTCTATCACTGAAGAAAATGTGATAATACGAGTAATATCACCACAACTATTCTACAACCAACAACTATGCACTTTCTCATGAATCAAGTAAATTGAGGAAGTGGAGACTTCCAAAGTTCTCTTGATAGATGTACATATCAGAGAGAGGTGTACACTTTAGGGGGAGTTTCAACATAGGTGTGTTGTACTCTTTTTCCTTAGACCAAGTTTTATTTTTTACATTGGGTTTTTGTTACTTGGCAAGGTTTCAACGAGGCAACAATAAAACACCATTTCACCATTTGACTTGGCACAAGGGAGAGTGTTGAAGGAAAAATACAATTAATGTGCATTCGTCAATAAGTAACTGATGAAGGACAATTTAGGTATTTGTTATCTTTATGTATTATGGAAACATGTAATTGATACCCTATATAAAGGGAGTTTTTGATGAATAAGAGAACCCTAATTTCTACCGTCTACCTTCGTCTCTCTTTTATGTCTTCTCCTTATGCCTTTCCTTTTACATTATGTAATATATAATAAAAGTATAATATTAAGTTAAGCAAAATATAATAGAAAATATATTAAATTAGGTAGATATTATAATTCTTATATTTTATCAAGATTTCGAACCTCCAAAATTTACCAAATAAGCATTCGAACCATCAAAAAACTACACATCAATACGAAGCTTACTTGGCAGATTAGGATAAGGAATTTTTCCTTTTAATATATAGGTGGTAATATTATATATATATATATATACACACACACACACTAGTTTAACACCCGTGTGTACACGAGATTTATCAAAAGATAAATATAAAAAATACTTGTAACCATTATGGAGTTTCTAAATTTAAAAATAAGAAAAATTTAAAAGATATCGAATTCTCAACTCGTGTCTTTTACAAATGGCTAGTTACTATTTATTAACTATTATTTCTTATTGTTAAATAATTTTTTATTTATTTATTTAGATTAAGTTCGTTAATAATTTTATATTTACATACGTAAATAAATTCAAAACTTGTTACATGCTCAACTCGTATCTAATTGTTATTAATTAGTTATTATTAAATATTTTAATATTTTAATATTTATATTAGATTCTATAATAGTTCTTAGTTACATACTTAGAGAAATTTAAAAGATGTCATACTGCATCGTGGTGTATTGTACTGGTGTCTAATTAATATTTATTAATTATTATTACATAAATATATATTTTTATATTTAAATTGAATTATTTAATAATATTTAGTTACATACTTAGATTATTGAAGTAACTCGTAATTTAATTATATTATATATTTTAACTTTTATTCTCAATTGAATGTATTTAGATTATTAATAAATAATTAAGTATTTTTTAATTAATATTTTCTTATAAATAATTCTTCTTTTAATTAAGATAAGTATTTAGATTTTTTTTCTAATTATACATGACTTATTATATATTTATATTAGAAGAATAAAAAAAATATTGAATTAGATAAAATATAATTAAAGAATAATATTAAATTAGAAATATATATATATATATATATATATTAAAAAAACTAAGTTAGGCAAAATATAATAAATTAGGTAGATATTCAAATTCTTACAATATTAAAATTCTTATATTTAGTAAGTTTTCAAACCTTCAAAATTTGCCATGTAAGCATTCGAACCACCAGAAAATTACATGTCAGTCCGAAACTTCTTAAACAGACACATCAGATAGAAATCTTTTCGTTTAGTATATAGGTGGGATATGTGTGTGTGTGTGTATATATATATATATAGGGTTGGGTTCAAATGAGAACCCGTCCTTATTTGAGAACCTAGGGACTCATCTTGACNACTAAGTAACGGATTATTTATTACATATATTAAGTTATGTAGATTAAGTTTGAATAACACATAAACAACCAAATTATTTATGTAATAAATATAAAAGAAGAAAAGTATCAATAATAATAATAATTATTATTATTATTATTATTGTTGCGATGAAATCAAATTATAGATATTAGGTTTAGGTGACAATAAGCAACGAAATTATTTAAAAAATAGTTATAAATATCTATACCTATATATGAAAGTTGGTCTGCCATTACCTAAAGATGCCATATGTCACCATATTATTGGTTGTGGCCAAATCTCATTATATTGTACGGAAATTTTTATTTGATTCTTTATTTTTGGGCCTCTTCTAATGTACCTTGGGCTTGATATCAGTAACATGAGGTTTTGTATTTGTATTAAATTCCTCTCTTTCCTTTTCTTATTGTTTCTTCTTCTTCTGTTTTTTTTTTCCTTTTTTTTTGTTTTGATATATTGGATTGAAATTGTGATTTTTAAAATATTATCCGTCCCCTTTGTTAAAACCGATTCAGTCTCACTCTATTTTTATTTAAATATAAGGTTGTGATTCTCTTTCTTTATAATTTTTTTCTATTTATAAATAATTAATTCCCGATATCCAAAAAATTTGGTATTAGAATGAGTAAATAATATCATGTGGCAGAAATACTAGAAATTAATATTGATTATTGTTAACATACATAGGTTTCTTTATGTATTATTTTATATAATTATTATATACTTTGATTTATCAAAATACTAAAAATATTTACCCCGCACGTTGCGGGCGATATTCTAGTTAAAGTTATATTTGATTTCCTTCTCCTTTTTGTTTGGCGTGTATATTAGTTTAATTAATAATTCATGAATGTTCTTTTTAGCTTTACTCTTTTTTTTTTCTTTTGTTGCTTGCATTAGAATTAGGATTGCATTTATTTATTTATTATTATTAGTTTTATACGTATTGTTTGATTTTTTTTATTTTTTTATACTATTATTATTATTATTATTAGGATTATGATGATAAGGAAATTTAAGTATATTATTAGTACTATGATTCCTACATTATTAAATGGTAAGATATAATAATAAATAAATAAATATAATAAAAGTAAAATATTAAATCAGATAAATACTAAACTTATATGAAACATAAAAAAAATAAAGTACCATAATTTTTTATTACGTTAAGAAATTATTTGTCCTCCGAGGAAGTTTCTAATTCTATCTCTCAACCATTTCCAACTCATCCCTCGTTTTAAGATTTACGCGTTCCCTACTTGCATCTTGATTTATTTATTTTTAGATGATATTTTTGGGTTTATCATTAACCAAATTAGTTCGGTTACTTGGGTTGGTGACCAAATTAAATCGGTTCAGTCAACGGTGAAAGGTCTTGAAATATTCGACTACTGTTTAACACTCGTGATTACACGGAATTTATAAAAATATATTAACGATGATTATATAGTTTAATCTAAAATAATTAAATTCAAATGACGTAATCTCAACCATTGAATTGTACATATTCAATCCTTTTATTACATATTGTAATTATTAAATAATTTATATTTTAATTTTTAGATTAAATTCGTTAATAATTTTATTTACATACTTAGGAAAATTCAAAAGAAGTCACATTTTGAACCTATGTGTAATATCTATTTATTAATTATCACTATTAAATTATCTTATATATTAATATTTAGATTAAGTTGGTTAATAATTATTAATTACATGTTTTGAAAAATTCAAAAGATGTCATATTCTCAACCCGTTTCGTATTGTACTGGTCTCTAATTAATATTTATTAATCATTATTAAAATATTCTTATGTTTTGATTGAATTCATTGATAATATCTAGTTACATACATAGATTAAGTAGATGTCAAATCATGTCTGAAAAGTGGATGATGATATATTATTATATTGTATTTGATGTCAAATCATGTCTGAAAAGTAGGTGCTAGTATATTATTATATTGTATTTAGTAATATTTAATTATTTAGTTGTAAGATATTGTTGTTTGGGTATTTGATTTTTGAGTCTCAGAACAAACGAGTATTCAGTATTTCGAATCTCGAATCCGGTATTCCGAATTCTAGCCCAAACAGGGCCTTAAGGTCAACGGTTTATATTCTTTCGATTTGTCAAGGATTTTACCAATTAAAACTGTTGGTTAAATTTAATTTTCAAAAACCCGATTAATGGTTAGAAAAAAAAATCGAATGACCAGAGCCCTATTTGAGAGCGCGTGATACAAAATGAAATTAAAGAGCAAGTCTCATGTGTGACGGCCACATGTATCATTTATCATGTGACGGAACTCTATACATATTCAGACCCCAATTTGGTCCATCAAATCGGGTCGGACTAGGCAGATTTATTGGGTTTGGAACTCCATCACATGACAGAAGACCCGTGTGACCGTCACATTTGAGTCTTGCTCGAAATTAAATGATTGGAGTCGATGTGGTATAAGTACAGTGAAATAATATTCGATATAATTGGTGATTGAAAATAAGTGTATAATTATGATAATTCATTTGATTTTTTTCTTCTTTTATTTAAAATGAGTAAATGTGATTGGTTATTGGAAAAATGAAAGTAAACAGTATATTTTATTGAAAAATAACAAACACTAACATGATGCAAAACGCAGTATATTAGAATAGCATCTGGAAAAGGGTTTTTCAGTCGGCCACGTCCATTTTACAATGCCAAGCTAATTGTTGATGTGGTTTTTATTTCTAGATGGATTTATAACTCAAAAAATATAACTTATATTAAAAAAGTTTTTTCTTATTTATTTTTCTCATCTCTCAATTACCATTAATTTTTTACACACAAAATTTTTATTTTAGTTCCTCCATCTTATCTCCCCCCACTATCATTAATTCTCACCAATATATTTACAATGCCAAGCTAATTGATGTGGTTTTTATTTCTAGATGGATTTATAACTCAAAAAATATAACTTATTTTTTTAAAAAAAAGTTTTTCCTTATTTATTTTCCTCATCTCTCAATTACCATTAATTTTTTACACACAAAATTTTTATTTTATTTCCTCCATCTTATCTCCCCCCCACTATCATTAATTCTCACCACACAAAAATATTTGTAGGTCCCATTTGAAATTTCTTTAGCAAATAATTTTATATCCAATCATTATCTTACCAAAATTTTTTATTTCCCTACAATTTTTATTTCACTAGTTTCTAGTGAAGCGAAATGAAAATGAACGAAAGAGACGAAAGAATATCCAATCGCATCCTGAGACTCGCAGAGTGCAAAAAAGGAAAAAACAAATAGTTTAGGGAGTTTAAAGTAAAATTTACTCTTTAATGACTTGAGAAGTCTTCATCTAAGCATACAATAACAAATGAGCAAACTCACAATCCATCCTAGGGCATCCAAATCACTGAATTTGCCACACCACCAAAACATAGCCACAACAAACTTTAGCTCCAACAAAAGATAAAACCAGTCAAGTTTATCAGATTTCATACCTCGAAGTAAATTTACAATCAACTTCTTCATTCTTACCGTCTCTGAAACATTCTACATAAATGAGGGGATCACAGTTGGCTTTCTCATAAATAAGAAACAAAAAACAAAAAAAACTCACTACTAGAAGACATGACCATCATTGTGGTGTCATTTTCTTATAGACCGGCAAAATGACGAAAAAGACTCCTTGAGTTCGTTTGGTAGGGGGAGTGCCAAAGGAGGAAGGAGACCATGTTCCTTGCTGACGCTCATGGAAAACGGCGAAGCAAGTGCCGGCTGTTGCTTGTTAAGGCCTTCGATTATAAACGAGAATGCCCCAAACGTCAAACAACTTTGAAGTAGAGCTTGCGGAGCACCTGGAGAAAAATAAATAGGGATTATAATATTAACATGCGGGTTCAGTATGAATATAGCAGTGTAAGAAGTTGCAAAATAATGGCATATTATGAAGAAAGATTAGAAAATGCATGACGTTAAGTGGAGTTGGCTGAGCTTATATACTTTATTTTAAAAGATTTTATAAGCTCCTACATCTTTAAATATACTCTCTCCATCCCAAAATAATTGTCATTTTAGTCTTTCATTTTCGTCCCAATATAATTGTCATTTTAGGAATTCAAGGCACTTTTTAGCTAAAATTTCCAAGAGTGCCCTTACTTATTGTTTCTAAATTATGTGTTAATATCTTTAAAATTAGTGTTGGAAATATAAAATTCATTTAATATCCAGGGTGGGTAAGTCATTTCGTATAATTTCTTAATTTTTGTGAAATCATCTAAAATGACAATTACTTTGGGACGGAGGGAGTATTAGATGTCTTTGATAAAACAAGATGATAGAGCTTATAAGATATTAATAATGTCTGTTTAGTAGTTAAGAATGTCAAAATTAAAGGATATTGTAAAATAAAATCTAATGTTGAAACGAAAAATTGGGGATCCTAACTTTATTAAAAAAAACAATTAATACTCCTAAACATCTTATTGTGGAAGCCTATATATATATATATATATATCTTATAGGCTTCCACAATGTGTTTGTTAAAACAAGATGATAGAGTTTATAAGATATTAATATTGTCTGTTTAGTAATTAAGAATGGCAAAATTAAAGGATATTGTAAAAGAAAATCTAATGTTGAAACGAAAAATTGGGGATCCTAACTTTATTAGAAAAAACAATTTATACTCCTAAACATCTTATTGTGGAAGCCTATAAGATTTATATATATATATATATATATATGAACTGAAAATTAAAAAAAATACCAAAAACTTCTTAAGCATCTTATAAAATCTTTTGAACAGCTTATAAGCTCAACCAAACACCCTCTTAAAACAGAGGCATACGAGACAATTATGCATGACTGTAAAAACTGCACTGTAACTGTTCAATTGTCCATGAAGAAGATAAAAAGAGAAGAAGGAGCTTCAGAATACCGGGAAAGCTTAAAGCAAGGCCAGTGCAACAACCAGCTACTCCTGCATTTATGACTGTAGAGAGAGAAAGAAGAGTCAGAAGATAAGTGAAGTTTGAGAAATGAAATATATGGAATTAGAATTTTCTTTTTTTGCTAATTACTTCTTGTTTTCTTGAATTATTGTAAATGGATTTATCAATTAAAAAATCATTAATTCGAGAAAAAGTTCTGTATTCATTTTCGGAATATTCATGCTATATAAATAAATATATGAGTATATTCTTTCAATAAAGAAAGTCAAAAAAAGGGGTAATTTACATACATACACATATATATAGAAAAAAGCTTTACCATCATCTTTCCCACGCAATCTCTTCAAAAAGCAGACAACTAAACTGTGAACTCCCGATAAAACGGCAAATGTCTGCAAGGATGAGGTGAAATTAATAATCCTGGGCATAGCAGATGATATTAAAACCATTATCCATACCAAAGTGATAAGATGGAATGTCAACAGTTACATAGCCCGTACCTTAGCAGACGATCCTGCTTCTGCAAAGGAACCTTTAAAGCCCTTCTTCTTAATCAACCCAGAACCTAATAAGCAAAAAAGTCCCGAAAGTAAAACTTTCATGAATCTAATATATCAGAGTATTTACTGTGACACAAATACATTTTCTGCAATCACATTAAGGACACCAAAAAGCAACTGCCAGTTACCTAATTCAATTTCCCACACTCTTTTTTCCAAGACACTTTATGAATTTGGCCGTGAAATTCATTAAATTATTTAAGACTATTAATCAAAATCATGAGTCCACTTAGAAACTGAAAAAAAAATGCAAGTAATTTCCCTTTGCATAACAACTGCACAAATATGAAAAAAGCAAACAGAATGTAGCTCTCAAAAGACAAAATAAAACAATTCACAATGCTGTCCAACACAAAGGAACAAGACAACTCTAAAAAGCAACAAAAGATAATAAAACGCAGGGGAAATATTATCATCAAATCTAGAGAAAGAAGAAAAACATAATGCTAACAAACAGTTCATGAAGAACGAAACTTTCCACAATTCAGCAGCCAACAAAGAAAAACAATCAACAGAGGAGTGAATAAATAAAATTAAAAATAAATATAAATAGAGAGAGGAAGATAAGAAGTCACCATAGCCGAAAATTGAGCCCATGACAGCACCGGCGGCGGAGTCACTGGCAAATCTGATGAGGCAAACAAGGGAAGGGCTTGACGGGTTGGTCGTGGCTAATGAATCGGAAGTAAAATTGGGATTAGGGTTTGGAATGTTCTCAATTTCGGAATCGGAGTCACCATTTCTAGGGTTTTCGGGCGTCGACATTGTGTATCGGAAAGATGATAAAACCTGCTGGTTTGCCTAATCCAAACGTATTCGACTTTTATTCTGAAAGCTTTTTGTCCGATTGTACAGGAGTTCGTTTGATATTATCAATGTTTGTGATAAGTTATTTTATTTATTTTGGAGGAAATTGGGGGAAATTATTAGAAAGCCCAAATATAAAATTCAAGGTACAATTATTAAGAAAATATTTTTGTCAAATACTCCAATTAATTATATAAAATGTGTAATAGTTCAAATATAATTGTACATTGACACAATCAATCCTTTCCAGTTGTTTCCATTCAAACCATCTCGTAGCTTCCTTCGGAAAAAATCCTCTCAATTTCTTTCATTTTTTTCAAAAATTCTCATGCAATCTCACACAAAATTCAGAAAAATCTGAAGAAACCAAATAATGAAAAAGCAATCAATGAAACAGGTGGGTAAAATGATGGTGAAACCCAAAAAAATGCAAGATCTAGTACAAGCAGATCAACCTAACTTACAATCGAAGAAATCTTCGGAGAAGAAGCATAGTCCAAAATAGAGGTAAGTTTTTTGGTTTTCCAGTTTCGTAAGAAATTGCGATTAGGTTTTCTAATGATTTTCTTCAAATTATGTGTGAAACACCTTTGTGTTTTGATTTTCGATTCAGTAAGAAATTATGATTAAGGTTTGTGAGGATTTTCTTCAAATTAATGTGTCAAACACCTCCGTGTTTTAGTTTTTCGATTCAGTAAGAAATTGCGAATAGGTTTTATGAGGGTTTTCTTCAAATTAATGTGTGAAACACCTTCGTATTTTGATTTTTCGATTCGGTAAGAAATTGCGATTAGGTTTTCTGAGATTTTTCTTCAAATTATAGTGTGAAAATACTTTCGTTTTTTGGTTTTTCGATTCAGTAAGAAATTTCGATTACGTTTTTTGTGCTTTTCTTCAAATTAGTGTTTGAAATATGATAAATATTTTTATACACACATTTGATGTTCTATTGCTATGTGGTGTGAAAATTGCTATTGATTGATTATCATTCTTTTATTAGGGTTAGTGAGCAAATGAGGTTTACGATGACTACAATAATAAGGACTAGACAAGCTTAAGAGATCAATTGAAAGAGGAGCATCTCAATGTGATTGTTAAAACCCCTTTCTTAATGTTGTCTGAAATTGCTATTAATTGATTATCATTCTTTTATTAGAGTTAGTGAGCAAATGAGGTTTACGATGACTACAATAATAAGGACTAGACAAGCTTAAGAGATCAGCTGAAAGATGAGCATCTCAATGTGATCGCTAAAACCCCTTTCTTAATGTTGTCTAAAATTGCTATTGATTGATTATCATTCTTTTATTAGGGTTAGTGAGCAAATGAGGTTTACGATGACTACAATAATAAGGACTAGACAAGCTTAAGAGATCAATTGAAAGAGGAGCATCTCAATGTGATCGCTAAAACCCCTTTCTTAATGTTGTCTAAGTGTATTTACTATGAGAAACTAACAACTGTAATTTGCATAAAGAATGAGAAGAATATAATGTCGATAATTTAGAATTTTAATAAAGATACGCAAACAATTAAATTAAGCTTGGGTCTCACGATGTTAGATTTGTTTTTGGGCTGGTTGACGGAACACGTCATATTGAGGTTTATAAGGGTAAGAAGTCTGAAAGAGAATTCGCTAATCGTATATTTAGTGTTGTGGAGGAGAAGGGGCTGATTGTGAAGCTACTAAAATCTAGATTGACGTTAGTCACTACAAAAGAACACGAAATTACCGACGGAGATTACCTACGGAAATCAACCCGTCAACAAAAGCCCAGCCTTACCAACGGCATCACTGATGACAAACATTACCGACGGCCTACCAACCGACGGTATCCCTCAGTAGAACGGTTCGTCGGTAAGTTCTCGGGAAGTTGGCGGTAATTTAGCCCGCCCAATAGGTTGACGAAAAAAGTCCGTCGGTAATATTTAATAAAAAAAATTTGTTTTTTTATTTGCCGATGGAAAGGTCGCCGTCGGCAATATTAAAAAAAATTAATAATCCAATTTTTCATTTTACCGACGGATAGATAGCCGTCGGCAATGCCGAAGTTAATATACCAACGGATTGTCTCCGTCGGTAACGCCAGATTTAATATACCGGTGGATTTACCGACGAAAATAGGTCCGTCGATAAACTCCATAAAATAGCAGCCCCGCAGGCAGACTGTTCATTCACGTTTTTTCAACCAAAAGAGAGAGAGAGGAGAGATGAGAGGAGAGAGAGAGAGAGAGAGAGAGAGAGAGAGAGAGAGAGAGAGAGAGAGAGAGCAATCGGGAATCCGCCGCCGCACACGTTGGAGTTCACCGCCGCACGGAGCACACGCCGGAGCACTTATACCATCACCCATTAAGGTATGCTACCCCTTGAATTCAAATTTCATGTTATTTTCTTTTAATTTAGGGTTTTAATTTAATTTGAATTTAGGAATTAGATATTGATAAACTTAATTGGGTTTGAATTTAGGAATTTAGTCGTCATTTATGAAATTATGAATTATCTTGGGTTTAGAGTTCATTTATGCAATTAGGCTTTATTTTAGGGTTTAATTTATAATTATTTATAAATTAGATTCAATTATATATTTTTATGAAATTAGGGTTAATTAGGTCGTGACTATTCATTTATGCAACTGAGGTTTATTTTGGGCTTTAATTTATAATTATTTATAAATTAGGTTCGATTATATAAATTTGAATTAAATTCCAATACTAGGTTAGGATTTAATTTCTAATTAGGGTTAAATAGTGCAAAACTGCAATTATCTTTTGAAGTGTATGTGATGGTGGTTTTTAAATGTCGTGATGATCGATTTTGTTTAATGTATGTTATTGTTTGTTGTTATATATACATTATGATCTGATTGTCATTGATTGATATTGTGATTGGTTGGGTAGACGTCGGTGATGACGTGGTGTACGGCGCAGGCTGGGAGGTTTCGTCCAATAATGGTTTTCAAAATTATTTTAAAAAATAATTGTGGTTTTAAAAACTTTTAAGTTGTTGGGGATGGTGGTTTTGAAATGATGTGGTGATCGACATGATGTTGTGTTTAAGATATGTTATGGTTCGTTAATATTGCATGCATGTGACTGATTGGTTGATATTGTTGTTTTTAAATTTTTTATGATTAATATAATAAGAACAATAGTTATTTTCGACTCGTTTAATTCAATTTAATATCAAATAGAGAGTTTGATACTAAAGTTTGAATTGTTCCCTTATAGAATACGTACCTCAGACCCATTTGGGATTTAGTATCAAATAGAGAGTTTGATACTAAATTTTGAATTATCCCATTTTTGGAAAGTTCGAGAATGTGGGTGTATTATGGTTATATCTTATGCGTATGTGTTATGTTGACTTTGAAATCTCGGTTTTATGCATCTTTCTTTCGTTCTCGGGTGCATTGAAATATATGTGTACTTAGAGAACTAAGGGGAGATGCTGCCGAAATTTTAAACCAACAAAATGCATATTTTAAGATAATACATACTACTAGCATTCTTGAATGGGATAGAAGCCTTACCAATAATTCAATTTACTCTTCTTCCTCGTTATGCTGCCGAAATTTCGCCACCCATATTCTTTTCCTCTCACGAAAGAACGATCGATCATTCTAGCTAGTATCACAAATAATTAACACCCTAAATTATAGGATGATAATACTGATCATAGTTGTATGTACAAATGGCGAGGGGATGACAGATTTCTTTCGGATACATTCATAAAGGGGGTGGAAAGTTTCGTCAAATTTGCACTCACGTATGATTCTACCGAGAGGGACGGTGATAAGTTGAAATGTCCTTGCAAACAAATTAAATGTAGGAATCGTAGTTACCACGAGATCGATGACATCAAATATCACCTTTGCGCCGAAGGGTTCGTCCCCGATTATCATATTTGGACACATCACGGGGAAATAGTAGATCTCGTGTCATCGCGTTGTAATTTTAAAGTCGGAGGATCATCTTCCGTCATTCCTGAAAACTCACCAAATGTGTACATAAATATGTGCGAGATGCTGCCGGACGTGATGATTTAGAGATGAATGATGATGTAGAAGAACTGCCTAATCCGGAGGCGCAGAAGTTTTTCGATATGTTGGAAGCTGTAAAACAATCTCTGTATCCAGGCTGTGAGAAACACACCCAACTCTTTTTTGTTGCCCTCCTCATGAATTTAAAGTCAGAAAATGGAATTTCTCAGAAGTGTTATGATCAATTCATTGATATAGTCAAAGAGATTGTGCTTGAAGACAATAAAGTTGCAGATAATTTTTACGAAAGTAAGAAACTATTGAGCGGTATGGGCTTACCGGTGGAGAAGATAAATTGTTACAAGAATAATTGCATGATCTACTGGAAGGATGATTGTGAACTGGATAGTTGCAAGTTCTGTAAAGAACCCCGATTCAAACTTGCGAAGCAAGGTA
This sequence comes from Phtheirospermum japonicum, assembly GCA_014905375.1. Taxonomy (NCBI): domain Eukaryota; kingdom Viridiplantae; phylum Streptophyta; class Magnoliopsida; order Lamiales; family Orobanchaceae; genus Phtheirospermum; species Phtheirospermum japonicum. The sequence goes on from BMAC01000067.1 coordinate 1,101,337, forward strand.
GCGCAAAATAACGTAAGTCAAAATTAGTTGCGTACAAGAAGATGTACTACTTTCCCTTGACTCCACGTTTGCAAAGATTGTACGCACCTCTGACTACAACAAAAGATATGCGGTGGCATGTTGAACACGTAGTCGACGATGGTGTCATGTGTCACCCGTCTGATTCAGAAGCTTGGAAACATTTTGATTAAACTCATCCAGAGTTCGCTGCCGAAGCTCAAAATGTCAGATTGGGTTTATGCACTGGTGTACCCTGAAATAATCCTGATATAGGCACCATACCTGGTTGGATAGACCTGGTCGAATACTGCCCTGACCTAAGCAAGTGCTACGAAAGGCCACGGGATTTGGTTCAACCCGATCTGGTGCGCCCTGAATATCGTCCTGATCTGACCCCTCCTAGAGTGGAGGGAAGGATTAGTATTTCGCTGGTCTGGCCTTTCCTGGAAAGAAGGTAGACAATTTGGACTATTGAGAATAACGGCCCGAGATTCGCGGGATTCTGTTTCCAGGATCTCGGAAAGGGCCCCACAATGAGAACCTAATTTTATGCAGTCTGAATCATTTTACCCAGAACCTCAAAGCTGAAAGGTATGCAGTCTGAAGCATTCTTCTCCTAATTTTATTTTATTCCGATCAAAACGCTTACTGACTTAAGCATCGGGGATGTTTCCACTGGAAAATCCACGGTGGTCCTTTCTAACGTGTTTTTTTGCACGGCAGGTCGGAAGATTTTCAGGTGAAGGTGTAGTTTCTTTGGTAGCAGGTTTTCTAGGTGAAACAATTGGTGCCGTTTGTGGGATATACAAGGCTAAGACGTGAGAAAAACATGGCATTGGATGGACTTCGGCGGAATTTGGTGGTGGAGCTGGGCGGCACACCAAGCTCTGCCACACCAACGGGTGTGCCAGAGGCGGCGGGACCATCGGTGACAGCTAAACCAGGCGCAGCGCAACCTTCTCCTAGTGGAGCCACGCAAATTGATGGCGGATTGCTGAATGATTCCTTTATAAGGAAATTGTCCAACCTCATCGGCAAGGCGGTGGAAGTAGTTGTTGATTGAAGGTTCGCTGAACTCTCGACACCCCTTTCCAAGGCAGCCCCGCCACTGGAGACGGAGCCGAAATGAACCCAACGCACGGTCCGGACTCCCCTCCAGGAAGAGGAGGAGAGTTTCTCCACTTCTGAAAGTGAAACATCGAGTAAAACCAACCCAGACCTCACTGAGCAGATGCAAAACCTGCAGAAAGAGGTCAGGGAGGTTAAGAGGAAGATGGCGAGCACGGGCACGGTGCCGGCACGGAGGGGTACACCATTTATGGATGCGGTTATGCGCGATGATGTACTGGCTTCTTACCGGTCCATGGGCTTTGAATACAACGGAACAACAGATCCATGGGATAACCTGAGTCGATTTGAGATCGCGGCCACTTTGCACAAATTCTCAGACGCGGTCATGTGCAGGGTCTTCCCGATGACCTTTACGAAGTCGGCCCAACTCTGGTTCAGCCAGTTGCCTCCGTGCTCTATAAGAAACTTCGACGAATTCAGCTCGGCATTTCTGCACCAATTTACCAGCTGTAGGAAGTACCAGAAAATGCCGCTGGAATTATTCAGCCTGAAACAGAAGGAAAATGAAAATCTACGCGCATACATCAAGCGACTCACAAATGTGAAACTAGAAGTGCCATCAGCATCTGAAGAGCTCTTGGTTAACGCTCTAGATCAGGGGCTCAGGAGAGGGGAATTTTCCAACCGCTGGTCGTAAAGCCAGCGCTGAATTTGGCGAGCTCCTGGAGAGAGCAGAAAAGTACACTCATCTGGAGGAGGCTTTGAGGATCAAGGAAGATGGAGAAAATAAAAGGGAATAACCTGATAGAGAGGACAGGACCCTTGATGAAGAAACCCAGGCCTGACCTGGTCGGAGGACGACCCCATTTTGATAGATACACACCCCTGCTCAGGGGAGATTCAGCAGGCAATTCAGCGACATCCTGATCTCAAATGGCCCAAAACTTATTCCCAAAAGCCAAGGAAAGAAAGATCTGACCGATTTGGTTGTTACCATAATGAGTACGGTCATGATACGGATCAGTGCACTCACTTGAAAGATGAGATAGAGAAGTTGGTGCAGGCAGGGCATCTCAAGGAGTATGTACAGATGAGGAGGGAGGAGTTCAGATCTGACTCTCGCAGGCGAGACCGACCTCAAGGAAACAAGCATGAGCAGGATAATGGACGAAACGGTAGGAGAAGGAGTGACCAGGCTCAGGAGGTACGAGGAGAAATCTTGATGATTACAGGGGGTGAGTGGGATGAGCATTCCAGAAGAACCCAAAATAATTATGTTCGTGCTGCGAAAGACCTTGTAAGAAAAGCAAGTGAGGTTGGGCAGTTAATGCCAAGCCTGAACATATGTTTTGGATCGGAGGATGAGAATGGCATCTTGGCCCCTCACATGGACGCTCTGGTTATCACAGCTACTATTGCCAACTACACCATAAGGGAATCTTTGTAGATATGGGCAGTTCAGCCGATATCATGTTCTATGACTGTTTTCGACAGCTGAACTTAAAATTGGATCTGGAGGAAGTCACCACGTCACTGGTTGGCTTCACATGAGGAGCCCTGAAACCGTTGGGAGCGGTAAATCTCCTAGTGACATTAGGGGATGGCCCATTCAAACAGACCAGGTCGGTACGTTTTCTGGTTGTAGACGCACCCTCCTCGTACAATGTCATGCTTGGACGACCATCGCTGAACCAATTTCAAGCTGTAATATCTGTTTACCATATGAAGTTGAAATTCCCTGCCCAGGACGGGGTGGGGGAGGTCCATTGTGACCAGTACGTGGCAAGGTGCACATATGTGGATAGTATTTGGTGCAGTGAGGAAGACGGAAGGTGTAAAAGGGCAAAGGTGGACAACGCCATACCTGACCCGCCTCAGGGAGAGGAGAATTTGATGACGGTTGAAGTAGTCCCAGGAGATAACAACTGCATCCTCCGTGTAGGGACGACACTCAATCCTGAGGTGTTAGTGGATTTAGTTGCTCTACTTAGAAATAGCACAAACATTTTTGCCCGGTCTCTCCAGGATCTTGTCGAAATAGACCCAGCGTAGACGAGCACCACCTCAACATTAGCCCGACGATAAAACCAGTAAAGCAGACAAAGCGTAACTTCGGTCCAGAAAAGGAAGCTATTATCGAGGCAGAGGTGGACAAACTGCTTAGGACTGGGCATATTCGGGAGATACAATTCCCAGAATAGCTTTCAAACGCGGTCTTGGTGCCAAAAACGGAAGAGGACTGGAGAATGTGCATAGACTTCCGCGATCTCAATAAATCTTGCCCCAAGGACCATTATCCATTACCAAGGATAGATCAGCTAGTCGACTCCACATCAGGCTGCGAGCTGCTAAGTATGATGGATGCCTCGCAAGGCTATCACCAGATCAGGCTAGCCAAAGAGGACCAAAAGCGAGTCAGTTTCATAACTCCAAAAGGGACTTATTGCTATGTGGTCATGCCGTTCAGACTCAAAAATGCGGGTGCCACGTACCAGCGGCTAGTGGATAAAATGTTCAAAGACCAGCTCGGGCGCAACATGGAAGTCTATGTAGATGATATGCTAGTGAAGAGTGTGAAGGTAGCTTCACATGTGGGTGATTTGAGAGAAACTTTTGACACGCTAAGGAGGTATAAAATGAAGCTCAACCCCAAAAAGTGCAAGTTCGGGGTAAGAGCTGGAAAATTCCTGGGATACATGGTTACTGAAAAAGGGATAGAGGCAAACCCAGAGAAGATTAAAGCTATTATGGATATGCAGCCCCCAAGAAATGTCAAAGAAATGCAATACTTAGCTGGAGGAATAGCAGCTCTGAGCAGGTTCGTTTAACGCTCAGCGGAGAAGAGCTTGTGATTAAGATAAATTTGTCTTGATTTTAGTGAGTGTTTTAGTTAGTTTTTATTGTTGATTTCAGTGAAAGTTGGATAGATTGAGCATATTTTTGTATTTCTTATCTCCAACTTATTTTACATTATTTTAATTATAATTAATTAATTTTATGTTTATTTCAGGTATTTTGAAGTGTTTTGGCCTGAAGATAGTCGAGGGTGGGCCAACGAGTGAAGTTTTAGCGAAAARGGGCCTCGYTTTGAAGTGTTACAGCTTACACTYGGTACGCTGATCCARACTGGGTRACCCAMTGTRCGAGTCRGCCGARACGCCTCTGCCGACACGCCCATGCCCCTGRTGSCCACGCTYMCCGACACTTGCTGCACTGGTTGGCCWACACTGGGTACATCCGCCGACAKTGGGTTACCCAGTGCGATCYRAAATTCGGAAAATAAGAGCTTTCGACCCAGAAAACGAACAAGCTCGGCTCCAATGCGTTTTTAAAAAGGGTCCTATTATATTATTAGCAGCTGGGAATACTTGGTCAAGGGAAAAAGACCTTTCCTTTGAAGGATTAGAAGAGAATAATTATTATTGGAGTKTTTGGAATTAAAAAYGAAATAAAATCAAGARACCTSTTTGAAGAAGGATTTGGWYATAGAAAAGGAGAKRACCAAATCCTATAAAAGGAGARGCCTAGKACACACGAAAAACTCTCTCCCAACTCTCGGAKCTCTTYGGGATGACAACCCAAGWGTATTCTTTATTTTCTTTCTTCTATTATTCTTAGTTTTTAAATTTTTAGTTTTTAGATTAAGTAGATTAGTTCTTAGGTAATTTAGATTCAAGATTTCGCTTCCAAACACTATTAATCTTCATCGTTTTCTAGTAAGTTTTCAATTTTCTTCGCTTAATTAGTTTAATTAATTTCTTATGCTTTTAATTATAGGCTTGTTAGAATTTTTATTAGAATAATTAATCTTCAAACAAACAAACAAACCCCCCATGATGAATTGTGTTCTTGGATAATTTGAGAATGTGATGTTCAAATTGTTGATGATGATTATGGGTTTATGATGTTGAGATTGATGATGGTTGTTGGCTAGATCTAATGGGTCTAGTGCCTAGATTCATTGTGAACCATCAATTGGGATTTCCCAAGAGACCTTGGAGACGGATCGAAGCTCTAGAACCCTTGTTTTCCTAAACATTTCAAAACCCTTTGATTTTATTGTTCTTCGTTTAAATTAAATTCTTGATTTTATGTGTTTAGATTAGATTTTTAATTTTATTTCTTATTCGTGAACGACAAATACAAGAAATACTTCCGAATCTAGTTTTCCTTGAGAGACGACTTAAGTCAACTTATCAACCTACACGCGATCCCGTTCTCTTGTGGGCGAGCTTTTAAAAATTTGACAAATCTTTATAAAGTAGGTGCACAAAAGCTTGAATCAAAATTTTGGTGCCGTTGACGGGGAAAACTAAAGGTTGTGAATTTTGTGTTTGCTCATCGTTATCCTTATTTGTGTTTTTATTTTCGTTTCGTTTATCTTTAATATTTATTTTTGATTTTTAATTTTATTCATTTTTATTATTTTCCACTGGTGCGTTTAATCTTGTGCGTTGAGTGTTGTGTTTGCAAGGTACGTCCACAACCAAAAACCAAGATTTATCAAACCATTTTTCAAAAAAAAAAAATGTCTTACCCGTACGAGATACCACCGTTCGATTATCATCGTGCCCTTCGACCAGCCATTCCATTGAGCACCGCGATGAAGAATTACTTTCCTGACGAGTACGACCAAAAGAATCTTCCGATTTTCTATGGGCTTCGGAACGAGGATGCACTAAAGTTCATTCGAAAGTTCGAGTACATCACCAAGATTCTCCACTTCTTGGGCTTACTAGGGACCAAGTGAGGATGAGACTCTTCCCTTCTCAACTAAGAGATCAAGCAAAGAAATGGTTATGGAGGCAAGAGCCTGATTCCTTGCAAACATGAGATGAAATATAAAATGAATTCATGTGGAAGTTCTACGTTCCCAATGTAGTTTGTGATTGTTGTGGAGGCCGGGGACATTTGGAGAATGAATGCATAGTACCATTTGACAATGAGCCGCAATGGAATGATACTGTTATGGCCGCTAAACCTAATTCGGCCGGAGCTGAAGGAATCGACGGGGAAGAAGAGAAAAAGGAGACGAAAGGGGATAAAGTTTCAATCTTTGGTTTTACGGGCGAGGAAAGGGATAAGGTGCGGGCAAGAGGAGAAAGGGCGTTGTGTCAGGTTGATGAGTGCCAAGTGGGCTGTGGAGCCGGGCCGAATGCTGAAGAGGACTCTTTTAATTAAATAATAGGTTGTTGGGTCTACTGGGCTTATTTGACCAGATTTATATCATTTGGACTCTTTTAATTAGCCATCTTATTATATGTGTTAGGGTTTGTTATGTCAAATGGTCCCCCCCTATGCTTATAAATAGGGGAGAACAATATGATTTGTTAAGCATGATAATACATATCTTTTCCTACCTACTAAATCTCTCTCTAACTCTCCAGCTTCCTCCCCCATTTCTTCTCGGCAACTACAGGTTAATTACACAGAAATTACCAAAAATTACAAACAATTGATCAAAAATTCCTATAACTTAAAATTTGATATCTAGAGCCCAACCTTCCTTGGCCATGGCTGATGGTACTAGACTGAAAGACCTGGAAGAAATGCAAAAGAAATTAGAGATCAACTTCCAGTCTGAAAATCCGAAGAGAACAGCAAAGGAACAAGAAACACAGGAGCAATTTCATGGTATTAAAGCTGAGATGCAGGAGTTAAAAACAGGGTTTATGGACAGGCTTGATCACCTCACACAAACCGTAGCAGCTATGCAATTGCATCTCCTCAATATGAACAAGGTCAAAGCAACAACTGATGATGAATCAATTCTGGGATCCCCTTTCTCTAATCCTCTCCATGAGGGCAGTCAGTCAAGATCACAGACAGCAAGAAACATAATACTCACAGAACAACAAACCCCCCAGATAATCAACCCCTTGCCCAAAATTGATTTTCCCAGGTTTGATGGATCAAACTCTAGGAGCTGGATACTCAAATGCAATGGGTATTTTAAATTGATACCCAACATCCCAGAAACACAAAAGGTAACTCTAGCCACCATGCACTTTGAAGGTAAGGCTGCTCAGTGGTTTCACAATTTCAATTCAAGGGACACTGATCTAACATGGCAGAGGTTTATAGAGTTGATTTCTGCTAAATTTGATGAACTGAAAGAAACTAAGATCATTGGAGAGTTTAACAAGCTGAAACAAGGGGGTTCATATGCTGATTATGTGGAGAAATTTGAAGAACTAAAGGCTTGTATGCTGATGATAAATCAGAGGGGATATACTGAGGAATATTTCATAGCAAGTTTCATTAGTGGCTTGAATGAGGACTTACAAGCCTTTGTGAACATGTTTGAGACTAACACCCTACAATAAACCATAGAACTGGGAAGGAAACAGTTGATGACCTAGGAAGCAATCATAAAGAGAGTTAAGGGACCTAACAGGAATTTTCCTCTTGCCCCTTACCCTAATCAGAGAGTCACGGTACCTAATAATTCCAATGTTTACAGACAGACCCCTCCTACCCAAGCAAAGACCCCACCTAAGTTACTTTCATCAGCTGAGATGGCAGCAAGAAGAGAGAAAGGACTCTGCTATAATTGTGATGAGAAATTTGTAGTGGGACGCAGGTGTAAGCATAGGATTAATTACATGATGATGACCGAGGAAGAAGAACTGTCCTACCTGAATTCAAACCCTATCAGTGAAGAACCTGAGCAAGAAATGGACCTTGTTGAAGAAGTGCAAATGTCACTTAACTCCATTGTGGGAGGGAATGGCCCTACAACCATGAGGTTTGTAGGGTACTGTGGAGACAAACAACTTAATGTGCTGTTGGACTCAGGTAGTACACTGAGCTTTATCAAAGAAGAAACTGCCAGAGAATTAGGGTGTGAATTGGGGCCCACCAAACCCATTCTGGTAAGGGTGGCCAATGGACAAAAGCTGCTGAGCTCTCAACAAGCAGTGGGGTTTACTTGGACAATGCAGAAATATATGTTCAAATACCCTCTAAGGCTCCTAAAACATGAAGGATGTGATCTTATTCTTGGGGGTGATTGGCTTAAGGAGAACACCCCTATTGAGTTAGATTATGATGACATGTCAGTCACTGTGAACCTTGGAGGAAGGAGGATAAGATTAAAGGCCCTAACTGACACACACGAGTGCCAAACTATCACAGAGCACTCCCTATTTCAGTTGTTACATAATGAATTTGAAGAGAAAGTGGAAGGAGTGTATTTGCTGCACCCCCTCAAACCTGACCTTAAGGAGGATAAGGAGTTGCATGACTTATTGGGAAAGTGTGAGGATGTATTTGGGGAACTTGAAGGATTTCCACCCGGCAGAGGTGTGGAGCATCAAATAATTCTTAACTAGGAAGTGTGCCTAAACATCAATACCCCTGCAGGACATCACACAATCATAAGGATGAAATAGAAAGGATTGTGCAAGAGTTATTGGATTCAGAGATTATTCAGAATAGCAAGAGCCCATTTGCCTCACCTGTACTTTTGATAAAGAAAAAAGATGCAACCTGGAGAATGCGTGTAGACTACAGGTACCTTAATGGACTGACAGTGAAACATGATTACCCTATTCCCATCATTGAAGAGCTGCTGGATGAACTGGCTGGTGCTAAGTAATTTTCCAAAATAGATTTGAGGCCAGGATATTTCCAAATTCTGATGAAGCCTGAACACAGATACCTCACAGCATTCAGTACACATCATGGTCACTTTGAATTCCTAGTGATGCCATTTGGGCTGTGCAATGCCCCTGCTACTTTTCAGTCACTAATGAATCAGGTTTTTAAGGGCTGTCTGAGGAAATATGTCTTAGTTTTCTTTGATGATATACTGATATACAGCAAGGAGAGGGAAGCACACTTGAAGCACCTTGAAGTAGTACTGACCCTATTGAGGGAAAATACACTATTTGCTAAAAGAAGCAAGTGCCAGTTTGGTGAACAGCAGATTGAATACCTAGGGCATATCATATCTGCAGAAGGAGTGTCAACAGACCCTCAAAAGATAGAATGTATGGTTAATTGGCCTAAACCTAACACTGTTAAGCAATTGAGGAGTTTCTTAGGGCTGACTGGTTACTACAGGAGGTTTGTCAAGGGTTATGGGGTTATTTGCAGGCCCCTCACCAATTTGCTGAAGAAAAATTAATTTAACTGGGGAACTGAAGCTAAAGGGGCTTTCCAGAAACTTAAGGAGGCCATGAGCACTACACCTGTCCTGGATCTACCTGACTACACTCAACCATTTACCCTAGAAACTGATGCCAGTGGGTATGGAGTGGGTGCTGTGTTAATGCAACAGGGGAGGCCCATTGCATACATGAGTAAAACACTTTGTCCAAGGAGTCAAGGCTTGTCAGTATATGAAAGGGACTTCCTAGCTGTCCTAATGGCTATTTAGAGGTGGAGGTACTATTTGCAGGGCCATAGGTTTATTATCAGGACTGACCAACAGGCCATAAAACACCTGTTGGATCAGAGAGTTATGTCCCCTATGCAGCAGAGGTGGATCACCAAGCTTTTAGGACTTGACTATGAAATACAGTACAAGAAGGGGGTTGAGAACAGAGCATCAGATGCACTATCAAGGAGGGTTGAGGATATGGAGAGTTGTGAGGCTATTAGCCTTGTGGTTCCAGGGTGGGTCCAGGAGGTAACAACTACCTATGCCAAGGATCCATTTTGTAACAAAATTTTGGCTAGCAAGAGTATAAACCCTACCCTTTTTCCTGAGTACACAATCAATGGGGGAATTATCAGGTATAAGGGCAGGCTAATGGTTGGACATGATGACACAGTGAGGAAACACATACTAACAGTGATGCATGAGTCAGCTTATGGTGGTCACTCTGGGATAAATGGGACCTATATGAGGTTGAAAGGTGTCTTCTTCTGGCCAAAAATGAAGGGTGATGTTATTAAAATGGTGCAGTCTTGTGATGTGTGTATGAGGAATAAGCCAGATCATGATGGCCATCCTGGTTTGCTACAGCATTGCCTATTCCAGAGCAAGCATGGACCCACATCTCAATGGATTTCATAGAAGGGTTACCAAAGTCAGAGGGTAAAGATGTAATTTGGGTGATAGTTGACAGGTTTACCAAATATGGGCACTTCTTAACTCTCTCACACCCTTACACTGCTCAGTRTATAGCTAAGGTGTTCCTAGACACTATCTACAAGCTGCATGGCCTACCAGTGAGTATTATATCAGATAGGGACAAGATTTCTACAAGTGCATTTTGGAAGGACCTATTTAAGTTGCTGGGAGTTCAGCTCAACCTATCCTCAGCCTACCACCCTCAGACAAATGGGCAAACTGTAAGGTTGAATAAGTGCCTAGAGAACTACCTGAGATGCATGACCAGTACTACACCTAGGCAATGGATTAAGTGGCTATCTCTGGCGGAACATTGGTACAACACCAACTACCACACAGGCCTAAAGATGACCCCTTTTCAAGCCCTTTATGGCTACACACCACCCCTACTATCTACTGGACCCTACATGGATGCTATGAATGGAGAAGCTAAAGACCTTATGCTACAGAGACAGACCATGCTTAAATTAATAAAGGAAAACCTCATGCATGCCCAGAACTGCATGAAAACCAATGCAGACAAGTCAAGAACAGAGAGAACTTTCGAAGTAGGGGACCAGGTTTACCTCAAATTGCAGCCTTATAAGCAGAACTCCCTGCATCTTTGCAAGAATTTGAAGCTAGCCTCCAGGTACTACGGGCCTTACCCTGTAATTCAGAAAATTGGAAAGGTAACATATAAATTGGAATTACCAGCAAGCTCAAAGATACACCCAGTATTTCATGTATCTTTGTTGAAAGGAAAGCTAAAGTCAGAAATCTTACCTCTCGAAAGGCCACCGGAGATTGATTCAGACGGGGTTTTCAGAATTGCTCCCCACCAGGTGCTAGACCAACGTCGCATAATCAAAAAAGGGGAAGAAATTTCACAGGCATTGATTGAATGGGGAAACCCTAATTTGGGATTGGATTCCTGGGAGGATATGAAATGGATAGCTAAAAAGTTTCTGACTTTAGAACCTTGCGGTTAAGGATTTGAAAATCCGGGGGGTATTGTTATGGCCGCTAAACCTAATTCGGCCGGAGCTAAAGGAATCGGCGGGGAAGAAGAGAAAAAGGAGACGAAATGGGATAAAGTTTCAATCTTTGGTTTTACGGGTGAGGAAAGGGATAAGGTGCGGGCAAGAGGAGAAAGGGCGTTGGGTCGGGTTGATGAGTGTCAAGTGGGCTGTGGAGATGGGCCGAATGCTGAAGAGGACTCTTTTAATTAAATAATAGGCTGTTGGGCCTACTGGGCTTATTTGACCTGATTTATATTATTTGGACTCTTTTAATTAGCCATCTTATTATTATGTGTTAGGGTTTGTTATGTCAAATGGTCCCCCCTATGCTTATAAATAAGGGAGAACAATATGATTTGTTAAGCATGATAATACATATCTTTTCCTACCTACCAAATCTCTCTCTACCTCTCCAGCTTCCTCCCCCATTTCTTCTCGGAAATTACATGTTAATTACACAGAAATTACCAAAAATTACAAACAATTGATCAAAAATTCCTATAATTTAACAGATACCGACTACCAGAATCTCGAGGATTTAGTCAAGGAAATGTTTCATAAAGAGTTCATACCCCTACTAGCCAAAATAGAGAGTTCTGAACCTTCAAAAGCTCCATCCACACCACCATGTTATCAAAAGGGATATGACTCGTATAAATTGTCTGACTTTAATTCTTTCTATCCGAGTTATGAATCTTATTCCCCTCCTAACTTAATTCCTTCCTACCCGAGCTATGAAGACTACCAACCAAATGATCAATTAATGTTGGGGCAGCATGATCATGAAGCTGAGAGCACTAGTTTTCAAGACGAACTTGTTCCATTGATCATACAAGAAGATGATACTGTTGAATCTATGTATTAAATTGTTGAGTCTATACGTCAAAGTCATGAGTCTACACGTCAAAGTATGAAGAATATGGAGATGATGTTGGGTCAAATAAGGGCTAATTTAGCCAAATTACCGAATGAGGGGGATGGGGAACCAAATCTTGATGTAATGGAGCCCACCTTAGATGATGAGGATTTAAGCTTAAACGATCATATGGGAGAAACGTGTATGGAGGAGATTATTGAAAATTTGGATGAGATCGCCCCTCTTGCGCTTTTTGATGATGTCATGGTCAATAATGGGGAGGTGTTGCCATTGGAGAGCCCAAACGATCTTGGAAATTCGAGCCCACTCGAGCTCAATGAGAATGGAGGTGTTGCGGAGCCCAAGTTAGAAAAGGGTGAGATTATTGAACCCCAATTCGTTCCACCCGAACCTTTGTTGATTCTAAATTCTGAAGCGGTGGAAGAGTTAATAGGGAGAGACGAGATTGTTGAGCCTCATACTATGCCACCTGATGCTTTGATCGATATTAAGACTGAGAAGGTGGTTGAGGTATTCGAGGAAAATCCCCCTCCCCTGTGCCCGAATATAGATTTAAATATTTTTCAAAATGTTGAGGGGGATGCTAAAGACTTGAAGGAGTTCAGTTTGTTTGAGGGATTTGCCATTTGTTCGACGGATCTCCTAGTTTTTCCGAAAGTAGAGGATCAACATGTGCCCCTATTTACTCTTGATATTTTCTTGGTGATCAACTACTCGCTTTTTTGACCACCGAAGCGAGTGAGAATTTTTGTTCTACGAATTACTTACCATGCTCGCCTTGGTGAATTAAATTGCCTATGCTTACTCTTAGAGAACACTAATGCATGGCACGATCGTCATTTGTTTTTGGATCCGGGATAGCATCATTCGTAGAAGGCGTCGAGCTTTCGACGTTGAACAAGCGCTTCTTGGGAAGCAACCCAAGCATTTGTTTTCTTTTTCTTTTTCCTTAACTTTAATTTTGATCTTTTTTTCTTTTCTTTCTTTTATTTTATTGTTGAGTTGAGTTATTTGTTGTGGTGCATTGATGCGTTTGTTAATGTGCAGAAGAAGCCGCTAGCGTGGCCAAATTTGCAAAATTATGCAGAAAATCGAGTTCAAATTTTTGGTTGTTAATCAAGACGTTTCCGGTCACGGGATTCAAGATGAAGGATGTTTGCACAATGCTATTTGGAGCAACTCGACTATTTAATTTTCAGGGACGCTTTCTTACTCCCTTCCTCTTTTGATTTGCTTTTATATATATTTATGGCAATCAGGAGATTGCCGAATTTTTAGGGGGGGGGGGGGGGGGGGGGGGGGATGGTTGAGTATGATTTGAAATTTATAATTGTGCAATTTAAATTCGTGATTTGTAGTAGCTAATATATTACGTGATTGATTCCTTTTTTCGCACTGAATTGTGTTTGTCTGGCTTGCCTGTCGAAGTTAACTAAGTATGATTTGATGTTCTTGTCTTTGAGCGTGTATAAGTGCATATATTCTTTCAAAATTATTATTAATATATTGTAAAATGGCACTTGGATGCAATTGATTTCACAAAACCTTAAAAGCAGCGTCAACTCAAAATTTTTTCATGCAAAAGCCAGTGAGTAGCCTGAGTGATTATCCTCATTGCATGTACTTGAATGAGTTTTGGTTTGAGATCTCTTTGAAAATTGCTGTGTGTAGTTAGCTTTGAACATGACGTTAAGGTACAGATAAAACCCTATTTCCGGCCATATGCATATATTTTAGCCACTATAAATTCCAAATGAGCCAATCATAGCCAAATAATCAATTTCCATTAGCCATGAGTGATCTTTGAGTCGACTCCTACAATCATTAAAAGAATGGGTTAGGAGTTAGTTATTTTTATTGGTTAGTTGTGTTTTGGAAATTTTATCAGGGATTTATGAAATGTTGTAATAAAGGATCACCATCCTTCAATAAAAAAAAAAAAAGAAAAAGAAAAACGACCCCATAAAAAAGAATAAAAGGGGACAAAATATATTAAAAAAAGAGAAAAAAATTAAAAAGGATGGTGAATCTTGGTGAATCGTGTTGAGTCATTGCCTACACTTATAAAGGCTTGTTTATTATTATTTATTTTATTATGAAGCCTAATATTTAAGAGGCAAGAGTTGTGTTGAAGAAGAAGCATATCATAAGCTTCTAGATTGTTTAAGTGGTTTGAGCGAAAGTCGGTTTAGAGTTACGAGTTGGGAAATAGCCTGAGTTTGAAGGCTACGCTATGAGTGTTTAGTGAGGTTTTTCATTTGAATGAGGTGAAGCACTTTGTTTCGTGATTAGGATAGGTTGAGTGAGTTATTGACCACGTTAGATCGTGAGTTAGCCACACGGCTTATATATTCCATACCCGTCCAAAGAGCTTACATTACAACCCGAAAAGACCTTTTCCGATTCTTTGTTGGTTACACACTTAAACGTGATGGAGAAGTTTTTGATTTTTGGTTCTTATTTATTGTGCATGTATTTGTACGATCTGAGTGTAAACACGTCCCTATAAAAAATTCTTGAGTGCCTTTGAGCGTACACCCATATATTACCCTTCGTGAGGAAGCATGAATTTGATTTTGATGCAACAATATAATAAGGGTGGAGTGTTTGAAGTTGCGTGACATGTATCTATATTTTCAAAATTATCTATGTATCATAGCACGACTCATTGCTGACCAAGTATTCCCAGCTGCTAATAATATAATAGGACCCTTTTTAAAAACGCATTGGAGCCGAGCTTGTTCGTTTTCTGGGTCGAAAGCTCTTATTTTCCGAATTTGCGATCGCACTGGGTAACCCATTGTCGGCGGATGTACCCAGTGTAGGCCAACCAGTGCAGCAAGTGTCGGACAGCGTGGCCAGCAGGGGCATGGGCGTGTCGGCAGAGGCGTGTCGGCGGACTCGAACAATGGGTAACCCAGTATGGATCAGCGTACCCAGTGTAAGCTGTAACACTTCAAATCGAGGCCCGTTTTTCGCTAAAACTTCACTCGTTGGCCCACCCTCGACTATCTTCAGGCCAAAACACTTCAAAATACCTGAAATAAACATAAAATTAATTAATTATAATTAAAATAATATAAAATAAGTTGGAGATAAGAAAATAAAAAAATATGCTCAATCTATCCAACTTTCACCGAAATCAACAATAAAAACTAACTAAAACACTCACTAAAATCAAGACAAATTCGTGTTAATCAACTACCCCACGCTTTACTGGTTTGTTCATCCTCGAACAAAAGATAGTTTCAAAGACTAACAAGAATGAAAATAAATTCAAGCAATGAGTCGTGCTATGATACATAGATAATTTTGAAAATATAGATACATGTCACGCAACTTCAAACACTCCACCCTTATTATATTGTTGCATCAAAATCAAATTCATGCTTCCTCACGAAGGGTAATATATGGGTGTACGCTCAAAGGCACTCAAGAATTTTTTATAGGGACGTGTTTACACTCAGATCGTACAAATACATGCACAATAAATAAGAACCAAAAATCAAAAACTTCTCCATCACGTTTAAGTGTGTAACCAACAAAGAATCGGAAAAGGTCTTTTCGGGTTGTAATGTAAGCTCTTTGGACGGGTATGGAATATATAAGCCGTGTGGCTAACTCACGATCTAACGTGGTCAATAACTCACTCAACCTATCCTAATCACGAAACAAAGTGCTTCACCTCATTCAAATGAAAAACCTCACTAAACACTCATAGCGTAGCCTTCAAACTCAGGCTATTTCCCAACTCGTAACTCTAAACCGACTTTCGCTCAAACCACTTAAACAATCTAGAAGCTTATGATATGCTTCTTCTTCAACACAACTCTTGCCTCTTAAATATTAGGCTTCATAATAAAATAAATAATAATAAACAAGCCTTTATAAGTGTAGGCAATGACTCAACACGATTCACCAAGATTCACCATCCTTTTTAATTTTTTTCTCTTTTTTTAATATATTTTGTCCCCTTTTATTCTTTTTTATGGGGTCGTTTTTCTTTTCTTTTTTTTTTTTTTATTGAAGGATGGTGATCCTTTATTACAACATTTCATAAATCCCTGATAAAATTTCCAAAACACAACTAACCAATAAAAATAACTAACTCCTAACCCATTCTTTTAATGATTGTAGGAGTCGACTCAAAGATCACTCATGGCTAATGGAAATTGATTATTTGGCTATGATTGGCTCATTTGGAATTTATAGTGGCTAAAATATATGCATATGGCCGGAAATAGGGTTTTATCTGTACCTTAACGTCATGTTCAAAGCTAACTACACACAGCAATTTTCAAAGAGATCTCAAACCAAAACTCATTCAAGTACATGCAATGAGGATAATCACTCAGGCTACTCACTGGCTTTTGCATGAAAAAAATTTTGAGTTGACGCTGCTTTTAAGGTTTTGTGAAATCAATTGCATCCAAGTGCCATTTTACAATATATTAATAATAATTTTGAAAGAATATATGCACTTATACACGCTCAAAGACAAGAACATCAAATCATACTTAGTTAACTTCGACAGGCAAGCCAGACAAACACAATTCAGTGCGAAAAAAGGAATCAATCACGTAATATATTAGCTACTACAAATCACGAATTTAAATTGCACAATTATAAATTTCAAATCATACTCAACCATCCCCTCCCCCCCCCCCCCCCCCCCCTAAAAATTCGGCAATCTCCTGATTGCCATAAATATATATAAAAGCAAATCAAAAGAGGAAGGGAGTAAGAAAGCGTCCCTGAAAATTAAATAGTCGAGTTGCTCCAAATAGCATTGTGCAAACATCCTTCATCTTGAATCCCGTGACCGGAAACGTCTTGATTAACAACCAAAAATTTGAACTCGATTTTCTGCATAATTTTGCAAATTTGGCCACGCTAGCGGCTTCTTCTGCACATTAACAAAACGCATCAATGCACCACAACAAATAACTCAACTCAACAATAAAATAAAAGAAAGAAAAGAAAAAAAGATCAAAATTAAAGTTAAGGAAAAAGAAAAAGAAAACAAATGCTTGGGTTGCTTCCCAAGAAGCGCTTGTTCAACGTCGAAAGCTCGACGCCTTCTACGAATGATGCTATCCCGGATCCAAAAACAAATGACGATCGTGCCATGCATTAGTGTTCTCTAAGAGTAAGCATAGGCAATTTAATTCACCAAGGCGAGCATGGTAAGTAATTCGTAGAACAAAAATTCTCACTCGCTTCGGTGGTCAAAAAAGCGAGTAGTTGATCACCAAGAAAATATCAAGAGTAAATAGGGGCACATGTTGATCCTCTACTTTCGGAAAAACTAGGAGATCCGTCGAACAAATGGCAAATCCCTCAAACAAACTGAACTCCTTCAAGTCTTTAGCATCCCCTCAACATTTTGAAAAATATTTAAATCTATATTCGGGCACAGGGGAGGGGGATTTTCCTCGAATACCTCAACCACCTTCTCAGTCTTAATATCGATCAAAGCATCAGGTGGCATAGTATGAGGCTCAACAATCTCGTCTCTCCCTATTAACTCTTCCACCGCTTCAGAATTTAGAATCAACAAAGGTTCGGGTGGAACGAATTGGGGTTCAATAATCTCACCCTTTTCTAACTTGGGCTCCGCAACACCTCCATTCTCATTGAGCTCGAGTGGGCTCGAATTTCCAAGATCGTTTGGGCTCTCCAATGGCAACACCTCCCCATTATTGACCATGACATCATCAAAAAGCGCAAGAGGGGCGATCTCATCCAAATTTTCAATAATCTCCTCCATACACGTTTCTCCCATATGATCGTTTAAGCTTAAATCCTCATCATCTAAGGTGGGCTCCATTACATCAAGATTTGGTTTCCCATCCCCCTCATTCGGTAATTTGGCTAAATTAGCCCTTATTTGACGTCCCTATAAAAAATTCTTGAGTGCCTTTGAGCGTACACCCATATATTACCCTTCGTGAGGAAGCATGAATTTGATTTTGATGCAACAATATAATAAGGGTGGAGTGTTTGAAGTTGCGTGACATGTATCTATATTTTCAAAATTATCTATGTATCATAGCACGACTCATTGCTTGAATTTATTTTCATTCTTGTTAGTCTTTGAAACTATCTTTTGTTCGAGGATGAACAAACCAGTAAAGCGTGGGGTAGTTGATTAACACGAATTTGTCTTGATTTTAGTGAGTGTTTTAGTTAGTTTTTATTGTTGATTTCGGTGAAAGTTGGATAGATTGAGCATATTTTTTTTATTTTCTTATCTCCAACTTATTTTATATTATTTTAATTATAATTAATTAATTTTATGTTTATTTCAGGTATTTTGAAGTGTTTTGGCCTGAAGATAGTCGAGGGTGGGCCAACGAGTGAAGTTTTAGCGAAAACGGGCCTCGATTTGAAGTGTTACAGCTTACACTGGGTACGCTGATCCATACTGGGTTACCCATTGTTCGAGTCCGCCGACACGCCTCTGCCGACACGCCCATGCCCCTGCTGGCCACGCTGTCCGACACTTGCTGCACTGGTTGGCCTACACTGGGTACATCCGCCGACAATGGGTTACCCAGTGCGATCGCAAATTCGGAAAATAAGAGCTTTCGACCCAGAAAACGAACAAGCTCGGCTCCAATGCGTTTTTAAAAAGGGTCCTATTATATTATTAGCAGCTGGGAATACTTGGTCAAGGGAAAAAGACCTTTCCTTTGAAGGATTAGAAGAGAATAATTATTATTGGAGTCTTTGGAATTAAAAAGGAAATAAAATCAAGATACCTGTTTGAAGAAGGATTTGGAGATAGAAAAGGAGACCACCAAATCCTATAAAAGGAGACGCCTAGAACACACGAAAAACTCTCTCCCAACTCTCGGAACTCTTGGGGATGACAACCCAAGTGTATTCTTTATTTTCTTTCTTCTATTATTCTTAGTTTTTAAATTTTTAGTTTTTAGATTAAGTAGATTAGTTCTTAGGTAATTTAGATTCAAGATTTTGCTTCCAAACGCTGTTAATCTTCACCGTTTACTTGTAAGTTTTCAATTTCCTTCGCTTAATTAGTTTAATTAATTTCTTATGCTTTTAATTATATACTTGTTAGAATTTTTATTAGAATAATTAATCTTCAAACAAACAAACAAACCCCCCATGATGAATTGTGTTCTTGGATATTTTGAGATTCTGATGTTGAAATTGTTGATGATGATTATAGGTTTATGATGTTGAGATTGATGATGATTGTTTGCTAGATCTAATGGGTGTAGAGCCTAGATTCGTTGTGAACCATCAATTGGGATTTCCCAAGAGATCGTGGAGACGAATCGAAGCTCTAGAACCATTGTTTTCCTAAACTTTTCAAAACCCTTTTATTTTATTATTCTTCGTTTAAATTCTATTCTTGATTTTATGTGTTTAGATTAGATTTTCATTTTTTTTCTTATTCGTGAACGACAAACACAAGAAACACTTCCGAATCTAGTTTTCCTTGAGAGACGACTTGAGTCAACTTATCAACCTACACGCGATCCCGTTCTCTTACGGGTGAGCTTTTAAAAATTCGACAAATCTTTATAAAGTAGGTGCAAAAAAGTTCAAACAAGCTTGCCATTTTTCTAAGCTTTACGGAAAAGAGCCCCGTTCCAGTGGGATGAGAAATGCCAAGATGCATTTCAGAAGCTGAAGGAATACCTGGTCAAGATGTTGTTGCTTACCAAGCCTATTCAGGGAGAGCCTTTGATTTTATATTTATCTGTGGGAAAGCAAGTGGTCAACACGGTCCTGATCAGGGAAGAGAGAAAGATGCAAAGGCAAGTATATTATTGGAGCAAGATCTTTCATGATGCCGAGCTGCGGTATGTTGAGGCAGAAAGAGCCATGCTGGCCCTGGTCGGACGGCTCGCAAACTCCGCCCCTGCTTCCTTTCACATACTGTGGTGGTCAGAACTAACTTACCACTGAAGGCTATTATAGATAAGCCGGAGGCTTTGGGGCGCTTGGTAAAATGGATAATTGAAATTAGTGAGTTTGATATTGGTTTTGAGGCGCGAACGGCAATCAAATCTCAGGCTCTAGTTGATTTCATGCAAGAGATGACTAGCTCTCCTGAAGAAGCAACGGAATGGACAATTTACACTGACGGTTCTGTCGGAAACCTTGGATGTGGTGCGGGGATAGTGCTAATAGACCCAAAGGGAGTAACTAGTTTGAGAATAGTTTTACAAAGTTTAGATAGTCAATAAAAGAAATTCACACACTTTACTTCTATTACAAATTAAAGATGTATATTAAAAAATACAAGTAGATAGAGGGTTCAACAAAATAGATATAACATTAAATAAAAAATCAACATGGCAACATGCAGTGTTGGACACAATTCTCATTATGCACGTTTCTTCCCATTCCCTTTCCTACTTCCATCTGCAGAGCTTCTAATTATGGAATTATGGATGTTTTTAGTTGGGTAGTCTTCTTTGAAAAGTACTTCCATTTTCGTGAGTAAGGGTTCCTCGTTGAATGCGTGGCAGTAGATTTTGATTGAATAGTCCTGTAATAATAACAATAATTTAGAATAATGAAATATTTAATGTGCATGTATTTATTATAGAGGGAGTGCATAATTACATATAAGACCTTCTTCCCAACATTTATCCCTGAAGACCATTTTGACGTTTCCATTCCAAACTGTACCTGGGTCCGAATTAGTCCTTTGAATAACCTACACCATCCTTCAAGTTCAAGAATTTTGGCAGTGATGTCATTCTCGGAAACCCCAATCCCAAAGCATCAATGAAGTATATAATTTGATTTAGAAACCTTTTTGGATGGTAATGGTCCCCCAGTTTGGATTACATCCACCGGTGTCTTTCTCAGTGATTAGAAATCCCAGTAGATGCTTGTCTATCTAAAGGGTTCACTTAGTGTTCCCTTCACAGTTGTAATCGTTAGTAGGGACCCCGAGTGCACGGGGAAACCAATACTCATCATAAAAGTGGTTAGACATTAGCTTTTTATTTTTTGAAATAAAAAAGAATTAATTGATGAGGACTAGTTGATGACTTTTCATTAGTGTTTCATAACACACACACACAAACACAAATATATATATATATATATATATATATATATATATATATATATATATATAATATATATGAGGAGATTATCTTGTGAATTAACTAGATTTCTGGGTAAGTCACATTTACCCCTCTAAAATTTGTAAGTGACAAGGCTAAACATTGGTATAACTGCATTTACTATTGTCCAGCCATTGTTACTATTTTCATTACTTAGAATTTTGATGTAGCTAGAACTGGTTGGATTCCCAGTGATAATTAGCCCGTGCGTGAGTTTCCTATGGAAATTTAGCATTATTTTGGATGTTTAGGTGGTTTGAACCTTGTGTAATGATCTTGTATTTGATAATCGGGAGCCCTCTCATATGCACGGTCTCTTGTTGGTTTGCCAATTTATCAGAGAGGTAGTTGGTCGGGATGATAATGTTATGAATAACTCATTGGAGGATCTTCTTACCCTTAGAAGTTGGAGGGCTGCTAATATTCCTCGTCCACCTATCAGTCTTCTCTCTGTCTGATGGCACTAGTCGCTCCCAGGGTGGACGAAGATCAATACAATGAGGCCTTTTTGTAGAATTCTTGATATTGGGGCCTCATAAATTCTTGATATCAGGACCGATCGAGACAACGAGACATTACAAACAAAACAAAGAACAATTATAAAATAAAAAAATGTTTAAATTAAATTATATGCCAAAAAACATGTTACACTACAATGGAAAATAACACTGATAAATGCACTACCAATGACCACTATAGTTACATTGACCAAAACAATAATAATAACCATTACAGTAACACTGATTAATGCACTACCAATGACCACTACATTGATATTGACCAAAATAATATTAATAATCACAACAGTAACACTAACAAATATACTATGAATGACCATTAATAGTAACATTGACCTAAATACTAACAATAACCACTATAATAACACTGACCATTTATGTGTAGTTATGTCACCTTTTGAAGGCTGGAAAGGTAAAAAATTAACCCGAGAATGTAGAATACAATACACCATGAAATTGTGTAGTTATGTTATTGGTAAAGTGAAATTGATATTTTAGTGAATAGAAAACAGTGGATATGTTACCTTAGCTCATGCGCCTGTATATACATACTGGAAAACTACATAGAAAAACATAAATAATACTATATCTAACTACATTTTTCTCCGTATAAAATATGAAGGTTAATGGCTAACTTTGATGAAAATCGTCCTGATGTAAGATGATTTCCATATCATTTATATGATCCTAAAAGAACCACATGGACCATGACCATGGAACAAGTACTTCTAGATTCTTTAATCCCTCAAAAACAAAGTGTTGAAAGTGAGGAATAAAATGAGAGAGAAGTTTGAGTACCATGTAAGTAAGAATTGTACTTATGAGCATTTCAGGTTAGAATTTACTACTATTGATGTGAGCCATAGGATCGAGGAAATAAAAATGAGGTACAATTGGTACAATGTGCTATTATTTTTTAGCTTGGAGTTGTTAGGGATCATAAACGCAACCTGGTTTGTGTGGATACCACCATCTTTAAATTTTATACAGATTTAAAGTGCACAAATCCCTCTACCTTTAATGATATAAATGTATTTTTGTCTTAAATTATATACATTACTCACTTTTTTAATATTTATGAAGGATGACAATGGTGGACCATCACACGGGTATTACTTGTTCAACGAGCAACCAATGTGAAAAAATGAATAACTTTTTGGATGAAGCATTGTCGTTATGTTACCCCTATCAAAAGTATTAATACTAGAGTTTGAATTTATTTTGAATGTTTAATTGTGTAATAAAATGGGATAAGGATGACCTCAGTTTCATCATGCACCTATGTTAAATTTTGTAATGTTTGACTTTATAGTTTTTGTTATTTTATCTTATCATATTATTTGGTGGTATCTTTAAGATTGCATCTAGTATATAGCTTTAGTAGTGAAAAGACCACACATAAATTCATCTATTCTTATCTTCAGATGTGATAAGACTACATGAGAATACGACTATTTTTGGTTTTAGTGGTGATAAGACTACACAATTGGTACAATTATCTTGGGAAAATTGTATACCTATAGATTAGAATAGATTGTCCTAATCACAATTCTCTTACACATTATATTTCCACACTGTTGGTATTAACCAAAAAAAAAAAAAAAAAAAAAGAGCTCCCATCAGCCTAGCAATGCACCATATTTTGATTTTGAAGAAGATTTATTTTATGATAAAATTTCAACCGAGTAAGCATCCATATAGATATTGTACTTATTGATGAGCAACACGAGAAGAAGATCAATTGATTATATGAATCTTGAAAAGGTTACGTAGTAATATCACGTAGATTTTGTTAGATAAAATCAATATCATGTTCAGGAAAGATTTCATCACGCATGACTTAACCGCTCGAGTTGAACTTCTTGAGAAATGATATAGGCATTCCATATGATGTTGTTCAACAAGCACTCTACTTGGGATGACAAAACCAACAAAGAACAAGCGCTAGAATGACTTGTGTATTTTTGGAATGATGTGGCAGGAAATGCCGAGTTTACTTCAGCATGCCTGAGAAATGGAGAACCCTTGTTCGGTCTGATGGATTGGGTATTCAATAGAAATTTATTGAGTTGCATTTTTCAATACCAAAACCTGGAAGTATGAATGTCCTAGAGATAATCAGATTTAAAGACATTATACTTGATCACAATTATTATATTATATCGTTATATATATGTCATTGCATTTATTGAATTATTATTTTGATTGTTTGTGATTATTCATATAAATGTTCCCGTAGAGTTAATGTTGTTATTGATGTGGTGAGATGTCATTGATAAAATATTACTCTTAAAATATCCACGACTAACGATTGTCAAGATTGGGATATTGATAATATAATATATGTCGGCATGTGGTCTGCATCATATTTTAGAGAATGCAGTAAGTCTCACGACTGCGAATAATATTATTCGTGATGGACACATGGATACTTTGGAGAGTATTGGTAAATCCTACTGATAAGTTATTTATTGTATGTCTATAAACTTATTAGTGTATAAAGCGTGTAATGATCCTTTGACTTGAGGTCAATACGCACCTTATTTACTGAGTGATGTACTTTGACCATGACCAATGCTTGCACTCCTTTACGGGGTAGATACGGCTTGTGTTGGGTGCATCGTGATGTAAATGAAGGTTTTAGTTGAGCCAAGAATTCATTCCTCGATTGGAATTTCGAGAGAGATCACTCGTAATCTCTATATTAGGTCGACTAAAGTCATTGGCCAATGCAAGAGACATATTCAATATAGTAATTGAAGTATTGTCTAGTTATCGACTAATAAAGATGAGATAAATTGATTAAGCCATTGAGATAGACACTTGGATAAATCTTAAGTTTAATCGAGTGATTCGAAATGAAAGGAATTTCACCAAAGTTTTGTATAAGGGTTATAATTCGCTGAGTTCAAGTGAATGTTCTTTATATATTGAGTTCGTCCAACTAAGCCGTCTAGGAGTTTTGTTTGGATCATCATTGGATCGATGTAATATATAAAGGCCTATAGGGTCACACTATATGCGATTAGTTTTCCGATTTTAAGAGTGTATCAAGAAAGTATTAAATATTCAGTTTAGAATTGTAATAATTATTTGTTAATAATTATGATTTTAATTTCTATTTGATAAAAAATATTTTATTAAATTAAATTGGATTTGGATTTAATTATCTATGTTATATTAACAAAGGTACTTAGGCTAAAATTATTTTGGTCCCATGTCATGGAGAGTCCAATCCTTTTTAGGATTAGGGTTCTCTTATGTACCTGGTATAAATATAACATAAAGTCATAAGTTGACTAATGAAAAACAAGAGAGACCCCAGAGTTTTTAGAAAACATAAATCCTAATTTTGAGACTGGGAGTTCTTGGGCTTTCGTGAGATTTTCTAGCTTTCTTCACGATAGCAATACACTGAAGTCTGAAGTTGGATCTTGCAGTTGAAAAATAATCGCGTGGATACCTTAGTGTTGAACTCAGACATGGATTTACTGTTAAGGGTTTCATGCTTTTATCTCGTTTATGTATTATATAAATATACTCGTTCACAGGATAGATCTGTTGGATCTAAAAATTTTTAAAACTTTCCACGAGCATGGTGTTCGTCTCTACGAATTCCAATAGTGGTATCAGAGCTCGGGACTGTGTTAACGATTATGTTTATAATATTATAATGTAATCATGAGTTGAATTATTGTTTAGTGATTTTAATTTGATTAAAATCATTAATAGAAATTTTAATTTGATTAAAGGTTTTAAGTTTTAATCGATTTTAATTGGATTTAAAAAAATTGAAAATCGCAAAAACGTAAAACTAGGATTGAAAACATAACTGGACCTTACCTGCACTGCCGAAACTTACTGGGTGGGTCCACCCTCCTGGATGACGTTGGTGGACGAAGCCTCCTTCTGGGCGGACGGAGATCTCTGATGGTGAACGACGGGTGGCACGGCTACTGGGTGGCGAAGGGGCCGAGCTTTGGCCGTGCACCGCAGGCTTCGGGCCGATTCCCGGCGGCTCCGTCATTTTTTCAGGTGCGCCGTTGCTGCCGGCGGTCTCCTCTCTTCATGGGCTATAGACTGATGGCGGCGGTGACGGTAATCGGGGCCTGAATCGAAAGCCCTAAATTCGATTTAGGGCTTGGGTAAATTTTTTGAGAATTTGATATAGTTTTGGGCTTGATTGTAATTTTAGAAATTTATGAAATCACAGAATTGCCCTAAGTTTTTGAAAAATTGAGAGGCTGTCCATAACTTTTTAGAAACTATATTTTGACCCCAAAAACTTTTCAGAAAGCTGTTTTAAGTCCAAATGGCATTTCTATAATTATTAAAATTTTCAAAAATCGCAGAAAGGACCCTAAAACTTTCTGAGAATCTTAAGCGGCTGTTTGGCTATGCTGAAAATTTTGAAATTTGTATTTTTACCATAAATATTTTAAAATTATCTTAGAAATTAATTTTAAATTTAGAATTTAATTAATATCTAAGTTAGAGCATTTTTAAAGATTATTTAGAAATAAGAATTAAATTTAAAATTTAATAATTTCTAAATTTAAACCTTTTAAAATTATTTAGAAATAAGAATTAAATTTGGAATTTAATACTTTCTAAATTTAAACCTTTTAAAGTAATTGAGAAATCAGATTAAATTTGAATTTGATTTTTCTAAATTTAAATGATTAACCCATGATTATTATTATATAGTTGCATTATTTTATAATAAAATTAAATTAAAATTTTGAATTTTGATTTAATTTTGGAATTGTTCCTCTACTTGTCCTAATTGTCTATGTGACCCGTATATTACTTTTTAGTATAGTGTCCGAATATATTGTCTGGGTAGGCGGCGCCCAGTATTTATCGGACCGTTTGCTTACAAACTCTGGGTAGGTGGCGCCCAATATTTGTCGGACCGTTTGCTTATAAATTATGGGTAGGCAGCGCCCAATAATTGTTTACTGTTCAATTGGATCTTGTTAATTGTTAAACCCCAATAAATGTTTCCCGGTAAAATATGAGTTTCATCTTGGATGAACGCGTTGTCCATTATAATTGGGTGAGTACAAGACCTTTTTCGTCCATGAGTATTTGCACCCTAGTGCTTGCTCCGGTCGACGAGGTTAAGATTTGCTCATAGATGCATATGTTTGCGATCGTGTAATAGGGTTGACTCACTTAGTTCTTTCTTTTCGCCCTAGTGTCAGAATAAACTAAGGGAGTAAGATCTTAGATTCGATCGACCAAGAGTTATAACTGTCTATAATTGGTTTGGACACCTACCAGTTGTGCTATTGTGGTCATCAGCCCTAGCAGAGGCTGCAATAGTATGAATATGGATCTTGGCTCACTATGATCATATTTGATATGAGTCCGTATTCTACCGTGGGGTCGTAGAATATATTAAAATGGTGAGAGTTAATTATTAAAGTCCTTGTTAATTAGTTAATAATTATGATCATAGGAATTAGAACTAGAGTTTTAATTCCCGCTCTATTAATTTTCTCCAGATTAGTTAAGATGTCGAATTTATCATTGAAATGTTTGGTTGAAACGAACAAGTTGACTGGACCAAACTTTATGGATTGGTTGCGCAATCTGCGTTTAGTTCTGAGACAGGAAAAGATTGAGTATGTATTGGACACACCCGTTCCTGAGATTCCTGATAAAAACTCTCCTGAATATGCCAAGTTTGACATGGATATTCATGGGAAACATAAGGATGATGCAACTTCGGCACAATGTGTCATGCTAACTGCGATGACGACGGAATTTGCAGAGACAACATGAACACATGGCCCCTTACGAAATGTTGGAGCATTTGAAGAGTCTCTATGATTCGCAAGCTCAAACTATGGAGTATGAGCTGCTAAGAGATCTCTTCAAGTGCAAGCTTCATGATGGGGGCAACTGAGCATGTCTTGAAGATGATAGGGTTGATTGAGAGGTTGGCTTCGATTGGAATGAACCTACCTGAAAATGTCTCAGTCAACTTAATCTTGAATTCGCTTCCTAGTTCATTGAAAACTTCATTGTGAATTATAATATGAACAACACGAAAGAGAAGCTTCCCGAGCTTCATAACATGCTTAAGACATATGAGTCTTCTACCTCAAAGGGCAAAGTTGTACTCATAGTGAGTACATCTGCTAGATCTAACCTCAAAAGGTAAGAAAAAGTAGAAAAAGAAAACTAAGGCTGGGCCTAAGTCTACGGCTTTGAAGCCAAAAGGAGGTGCTCATAAGAATCCAACATTGGCTAAAGATGTGTGCTTATATTACAAAGAAAAGGGACATTGGAAGAGAGACTGTGAGAAGTGGAAAACATTAGATGTTTCCGGCTCCTCAGGTATGTTTGTCATGGAGATAAATATGTCTATTAATAACTCTCACAGTTGGGTATTTGATACCGGATGTGGCTCACACATTTTTAATAATGTGCAGAGGTTAAGTGACAGCAGGATGGTTAGACCGGGGGAAGTTAGCCTGCGCGTGGGAAATGGAGCAAAGGTTGTTTCCGAGCGTGTAGGGCAGGGGTGAGTATTCGATCGGTTCGGCCGAAAACCGAACCGAACCGAACCGAACCAAAAAACTAAAAACTGAAATACTGTAAAATTTTCAAACCGGACCGAACCGAAATTGACCTCAAAACCGAACATTAACTGAACCGAAAGATTCGGCTCGGTTCGGTCGGTTATTATCCTAATTTCGGTTGGGATATTAAAAAAGAAAAAGAAAAAAAGACTAGGCAAAATTGGGGATTTCAGAATTAAGCATGAAAAAAAATATAAAGATGAATAACCGATCTAGATTAGAAAACTCAAAATTGGGATAATCGTTGAATAAATCTGAACAACTTAATCCTGTTTGCAAAAATCAATTCAAACAAGATGGGGACGGAATAAAAAATCTAAGAAATATGCACACCTTCCATTCCCTTGTACTTTCAAGTGCATCAATCTTGAGAAGCTCACTTTCAATATCAGTTTCCATTCACCAACAATAATTAAATTAAACCCCAGTATTAGAAATCAAATTGAGAAAATTCGAAGAAGTAGGATTAACAAAAACTTGAAACCCAAACTACTATCAACATATACAAACGCGTGATATGAAAATTAAAATCTAAAATCTAAGTACCTTTCTCAGATTGAAGGGAAAGGGGCGAAATTATGTTTTAGCTCGTAGGGCAACAATGGAATTTGGAAGGAAGCGATCGTCGAAGACCGGGAGGATGGCTGATCTGGGGGCGTCGGAGATCCGGTCCTTTGGAGCATCGGCAGATTTGTATCAGGTTCTTTGATTTTTCAAGCGCAGTTGAGAGTCGAGAGGAAATGAAGCAGAAAGGGACAAAGGAAATGAAGCTGATCTGGCCATCTGGGTATATTATAATTTCATTCAATAAAAATTATTTATTTATTTTTTAATTCTTAAATACATTTCAATTCGATTCGATTATTTCAATGTATTTCTTCATGAAAATTGAACTGAACCGAATATTTTGAGAAAAAATAACCGAAAACCGAACAGATTGTGAAAAAAACCGAACCAAAATTTTCGGTTCGATTTTTCGGTTTTTTGCTCACCCCTAGTGTAGGGACTTATAAATTAGATTTACCCTCGGGTTATAGATTAAATTTATATAATTATTATTTTGTTCCATCAATTACGAAGAATATTGTTTCCATTCTGATGTCAAACATTGAAGGGTTTTCCTTCCAATTTGTTAATAATAATTATTTATTTACGCATAATGGTATTGTTTATGGAAATGCTCCACTTGTGAATGGTTTATATGTTCTTGATTGTAGTCCTGACATTCTCAATGTGCAAAACAAACGTATAAAGTTAAGTAATATGAATTATCCAACCTTCTTATGGTATTGTAGGCTTGGTCACTTAAATGAAACAAGAATCGCAAGGTTAAGAAAGTTAGACTACTTAACACCATTTGATTTTGAGTCTTATGGACAATGCGAATCTTGTCTCAAATGAAAAATGACTAACAAGCCGTTTTATGGGAAAGGCATACGAGCAAAAGAGGTGCTTGAGCTGGTTCCACTACAAAAAAACCCGACTATGCTGGCGGGTTTCCTGAAGGTCAAAAAGCCGTCAGAAATCCTTGCTGGCGGATTTTCTGACAGCCCTTGCCGTCAGCTACTATCCCCGCTAGCAGCCCCTCAGAGATAGAGCGGAAATCTATCCCGCGTAATTATCCTGACGGGCTAACCCGTCAGGATATAATTTTTAATTAAAAAAAACAAAAATAATATATGCTGATGGCCTTGCCCGTCAGCATATAATTTTTAATTAAAAAAAACAAAAGTATATACGCTGACGGCCTAAACCCGTCAGAATTATTAAATAAAAAAAAAATGCTGATGGGCAAGCCGTCAGCAATTTATTTAAAATATAATTTATAATATTATAATTATAATACATATAAAATAATATTATATATTTATAATTTAATTAATTATTTATAAAATAAAATATATAATTATATTAATTATTTATAAATATAATATAATATAAATTATACAATTATAAATATAATATAATAATTATATATTTATAAATAATATTATATATTTATAATAATAATATATTATTATTTATATACAATATATAATAAATATATATTTCAAATAATATATATTTATAATTATTTATAAATAATTATATTTATAATATATATATATATATATATATATATATATATATATATATATATTTATAAATATATTTATAATAATATTATGCATTTATTATTATTATTCATAAATATAATCTACATTTATAAATATAATATAATTAATTATAATTATAATTTTATAACTTAATTTATATATCTAATATATATTAAAATTATATAATCTCTCACATGTAATCGACTTGGGGAGACAGTGATACCACTCCTCTATTTGCTAGGGGTCTGGGGTTCGAATTCCACTCATGCCACTTGTGGGGAATTAATTAACACAGGTTGGGCTAGGCCCGCCCAGTTTTTTTTTATAATATTTTAAAAATGCTGACGGGCTTGACCCGTCAGCAATACTGACGGGCCGGCCCGTCAGCATTTATAAAATAAAAAAATAAAAAAAATAAAAAATACTGACGGGAAGTATTGATGACAGGGGCTACCCGTCAGCATGCCGTCAGTATTTCTGACGGGTACGTTAATGCCGTCAGGATACTGGAATCCTGACCACAAAAATGCTGGCGGCCATTATCCGTCAGGAGGCCGTCAGTATTCCATATACTGACGGAATCCTGCAGGATTTGGCCGTCAGCATTGCCGGATTTTTTTGTAGTGTTCATACTGATGTATACGGACCTTTTCCTGCTCAAGCTAAAGGTGGTTATTCATACTTCATTACTTTTATTGATGACTTCTCTAGGTTTGGACATGTGTATCTTTTGAAGCACAAGTCAGAGGGTTTTGAGAAGTTTAAGGAGTATAAGTTAGAAGTTGAGAAACAAGTTGAAAAGAGTATTAAAACTCTTCAATCGGATCGAGGAGGAGAATACTTGAGTAAAGAGTTTCTCGATTACTTAAAACTTCATGGAGTCCAATCGCAATGGATGTTTTGCATGTAATTGTTGTGTTTATCCTAGTACTTTTAGTTAGAGTTTAGCGTTGTTTCTAGTCGTTTTGAATCGTTTATTCTAGTTCTTAGGTCACTTTCTTGTTAATTTGCTTTTTGACTTAAAGTGTACGAAGTGCGAGATGCTTGTGCTATTTTTGGGTTTTTAAGTTTGAGTTCTTTCTTTTGTATGTGGCTAAAAGGGTTATATTCACTCGACGGGCATTTTGGACTGGAAAACGATAAATTCGAGCCAAAAACATCCAGGATCGACCGAAAGCAGCCCGGATCGACTGTCGGTCGATCGACTGACTCCCAAGGATCGAGTGAAATCTCCAAAATCGACTGCAGAGTAGTAGCTTCCCCCATTTTGGCTAGACAGTCGATCGACTGCCCCCTATCGATCGACTGGCAGTCGATAGACTGCACCCTAGTCGGTCGACAGCGTGTCGATCGACACACATGCAGTTGATCAACTGTGACGCTGGGACTTCGGGTATTTTGGGAATTTTTGATGGTTTTGCCCCTTCAAACAACTATATAAAGCCCACATCTTGCACCAATGAAAGACAACTCCCCTCCCAACCCTAACTTGGGTTTGGGATTAAAATTACTCTCAAGCTCTTGGATGATTTTCTCTTCCTTAGGATTTAGATTCAATTTCAAACTTTGATGTAATTTCTTTTCCTTGATTTAGATTTAATTTCAAGCACCGCCTTGGGTTTGTAAGCTCAATAAGGATTCAAGTACTCCCTTGGATTTTTAATTCCTTGCAATTTCAATCAAGTTTTTGGATTCTCTCTTTAATTCTAGTAAGCTTTCTTTCAATTTCATGCTTTGTTCTTCATTTGTTTTATGCCTTTGGTATTATAACTTGTGCTTGGTCTTGTGAATCATCTATGGAATCTAGTTGAGTGACACATCTAGATCATAGATCGAGGTCTAGATCGTTTAATTTCACGCAATTTCATATGTTTCATGCATTTTCTTCATTTTTATGCCTTTTGTCTTAGCACCTTGAATCCAAGTTAGATCTTAAGAATTGGCTATGGAATCTAGATGAGTGACACGTCTAGATCATAGATCGGGTCTTGGATCGTCTTGATTTTGAGTTTTTCACATGCTTTATTTTGAATCTTATTTTCATGCATAGTTTTAGGTTGAGTCTTAGATCTACTCTTTATTTCTTGTTATTTTTTATAAAGTTTAAAACTTTCATGTCAACTTTCATTGCTCTTTCTATCCATGCTTTCAATTTTAGATATTTTTCATTATTTGAGTTTTTATGCATAGTTGTACCTTGTGCTTGCATGCTTGTACTTGGTGAAACATTGCATTTTCTTGCTTATTTTCATTATCGCTTTACATTTCCATATTGAGGCATACGACGAGGCATCCGACCCACTTGCTATTTCAATTTTTAGGATAGTCTAGATAGGTTAATTGCTTTATTTTCATTTTCTTTCAATTTCCAAAGCTAGAAACACCTTGAATCCTTTAATTGAATTGAATCCCGATAATACCAAGCCATGAACCCGTTGATATACTTTCAACACCACTAAAACTCTTCTAACAAAATGTCACCGTTGCGACTCGGCTTGGTTAAGGGTTTCGATTTGGTTGTAGTTTCATTGTGTTTTTGGCTTGCTTTGTTATTTGACGTTTTTGTTAAGTATGTTAGGTACTCCTAGCTTTGGTGGATATATTCCCGACATGGGAGGGCATGGTGCGAACCATGTCGGGAATGGATTGATGTATAATGGCCTTGGCAACGTGGGAGGGCATGGTGCATACCACGTTACCAATGGTGATTTTGGTTATGGGCTACCCGGCATGGGAGGGCATTGTGCAAACCATGTCGGGCTTGATAGTTTCTCGGGCGTGAATGGTTCCTTGGGTGGTTGTGGAGCTCTAAAAAAGGAAAACGAGAGGCGGGAGTGTAGCCCGGGTCGGAATGGGGCCCATGATCATGTTGCTAGCCCATCATTTTGGGTTCGATCCCGAGGCGGCCAATATGGAGAGGATCGATGCGATCGAGTTGGCTTGGAAATTACCGAAGATCCCGACGAAATCCCAATGCCCCCACTGCCGTGGACAAGAACAAGAGGAGGACAACGAATATAATCGACGACACATTGAGGGAGTCGAGGCCGATGAAGCCCCGAACACCAGTTCAGGCACGCCATTCGATGCAAGCACGAGCCATGCGACAATCCCGCAATTCGGAGGCCCGAGCATCGGCCCGGGTCCTGACATGGGTAGGCACGAGTTCCAATGCCAAGTGTTTGCACGATTTGATCGACTCGACGCGGGGCAAGCAACAACCGACTGAGCACACCTCATCCTCCATAGTCGCCTCTTGTTGATCGAGAGCCGAATGCGTCGGGATGAGGAGAACAAAGAGGAGGAAGATGCCGAGGACGAGGAAGGAGAGGACAACAACGCCGAGGAGGAAGAAGAAATCGAGGAGGAGGATGAGGATGCAAACCTCCAACCCCGACGTCGGAGACGTCATTGACTTTCTTATCACTCTTGTATTTATTTGGTTGATTTGTTTTCATAAGACTTGCACGTTATTTTGGTTTGTATTATTTTGATCCAATTATGTTCTTTTATTTCTCATCTATCTCTTGAAAAATCCAAAAACATTTGAAAATCTTAAAAACAAAAAAATATTTATTGTTTTGTCTTTTGGTTCTATCTAGTCTTTGGTTTTACTTTATCGTGATTCATGTACATATTTTCTTGAGT
>BMAC01000067.1:1136191-1154683 GCA_014905375.1 Phtheirospermum japonicum
ATTGCATTGAGGAGGTTTGACTTTGCTCGTACATGATTGAATTCGAAAATGATCTCGAGGCACATATATCACCCTTGTTCCGGCCATATCCATATATTTAAGCTACTTTAAAAATCCCAAACGATCCCCCTTGAGCCTATATCCCGTTTCTTGTTAGCCGAGCTCGATTTTAGCTCTTGTATCTTCATAATTTGTGAGGTGAGAGGGTGTGTTGTTAGTTGAAGAGAAGTGTGAGAGAAATCTATTGTGGGTTTCGGGTTTTGAGTTGCTTATACAAAAAAAAGGGAAAAAAAAGAGAAAAATAATACTCCAACACAAATCACGAAAAGTGATAAAGCGTGCGTTCAAGTAAAAAGCCTAGTATTCAAAAAGGCTAAGTTTAGTAAAAAGAAGCGAATTCAAAAAGCTTCTAAGTGTTGTGAAATAAAGTTGGAAAAGCGTGTACTAACGAAAGGGTTTCAAATGAAAGTTTGGTAATTTGGGAAGGGTGAAGCGATTATAAGCTTCGGGTTTTAGAAATTAGGATTTTGTGTGTTATTGATCGCGTCTAATCGTGTGTTAGCCACTATATCCAAATGTTCCATACCTTACCAAAGAGCCAACATTACAACCCATAATAAAGACCTCTTTTGATTCTTATTTGGTCATGTACTATGATCAATCTTGAGCGTCCAATTTGTGAAATCTTGACAAAGGTGCATGTATTGACCGACTTGAGCGTAAACACGTCCTATATACACTTGAGCGTATTGAGCGAACACTCTCAAAATTCCCTTGGAGAGAAAGTCATCAATTTTGCTTGCATTTGAGAAAGAGTAATACGAGCAATGCTTGGCGATATCGAGTCTATGTTGATACTATCCTCATATAAATAAGGATAAGTACAAGGGTTTTTCTTTTTACATGATGTTCATTGCATGTACACTCTCGATTATTTTCTTTGTTCGAGGACGAACAAARCGATAAGTGTGGGGTAGTTGTTTTGCATGTAATTGTTGTGTTTTTCCTAGTGCTTTTAGTTAGAGTTTAGCGTTGTTTCTTGTCGTTTTGAGTCGTTTATTCTAGTTCTTAGGTCATTTTTTTGTTAATCTGCTTTTTGACTTAAAGAGTACGAAGTGTGAGATGTTTGTGCCATTTTTTGGTTTTTAAGTTTGAATTCTTGTTTTGTAGGTGGCTAAAAGGATTATATTCACTCGGCGGATGTTTTGGACCGGAAAACGAGAAATTCGAGCCGAAAGCAGCCCGGATCGACCGAAATGCTACTGGATCGACTGTCGGTCGATCGACTGACTTCCAAGGATAGACTGAATGCCCCGAAATCAACTGCAAAATAGTAGCTTCCCTTGTTTTGGCAAGGCAGTCGATCGACTGCCCCCTGTCGATCGACTGGCAATCGATAGACTGCACCCTAGTCGATCGACACACATGCAGTCGATCGACTGTGACACTGGGACTTCGGGTAATTTGGGCATTTTTGACGGTTTTTCCCCTACAAAGAACTATATAAAGCCCACATCTTGCACCAATGAAAGACAACTCCCCTCCCAACCCTAACTTGGGTTTGGGATTAAAATTACTCTCAAGCTCTTGGATGATTTTCTCTTTCTTAGGATTTAGATTCAATTTTAAGCTTTGATGTAATTTCTTTTCCTAGACTTAGATTTAATTTCAAGCACCGCCTTGGGTTTGTAAGCTCAAGAAGGATTCAAGTACTCCCTTGGACTTTTAATTCCTTGCAATCTCAATCAAGTTTTTGGATTCTCTCAGTAATTCTAGTAAGCTTTCTTTCAATTTCATGCTATGTTCTTCATTTGTTTTATGCCTTTTGACTTAGGTATTAGAATTTGTGCTTGATCTTGTGAACCATCTATGGAATCTAGTTGAGTGACACACCTAGATCATAGATCGAGGCCTATATAGTTTAATTTCACGCAATTTCATATGTTTCATGCATTTTCTTCATTTTTATGCTTTTTGTCTTAACACCTTGAATTCATGTTAGATCTTAAGAATTGGCTATGGAATCTAGATGAGTGACACGTCTAGATCATAGATCAGGTCTTGGATCGTCTTGATTTTGAGTTTTTCACATGCTTTATTTTGAATCTTATTTCCATGCATAGTTTTAGGTTGAATCTTAGATCTACTCTTTGTTGCTTATTATTTTTTATAAAGTCTTAAACTTTCATGTTAACTTTCATTGCTCTTTCTATCCATGATTTCAATTTTAGATATTTTGCATTATTTGAGTTTTTATGCATAGTTGTACCTTGTGCTTGTATGCTTGTACTTGGTGAAACATTGCATTCTTGCTTATTCTCATTATCGCTTTGCATTTCCATATTGAGGCATACGACGAGGCATCCGACCCACTTGCTATTTCAATTTTTAGGATAGTCTAGATAGGTT
The DNA here is from genome assembly GCA_014905375.1 of Phtheirospermum japonicum. Taxonomy (NCBI): domain Eukaryota; kingdom Viridiplantae; phylum Streptophyta; class Magnoliopsida; order Lamiales; family Orobanchaceae; genus Phtheirospermum; species Phtheirospermum japonicum. The sequence continues at coordinate 1,138,601 of BMAC01000067.1, forward strand.
AATTGCTTTATTTTCATTTTCTTTTAATTTCCAAAGCTAGAAACACCTTGAATACTTCAATTGAATTGAATCCCGATAATACCAAGCCATGAACCCCTTGATATACTTTCAACACCACTAAAACTCTTCTAACAATGGACGCCTCCTGGAACACCACAAATGAATGATGTTTCTGAAAGGAGAAATCGAACCTTATTAGATATGGTTAGATCCATGATGAGTTTCTCAGATCTTCCGACATACCTATGGGGGTATGCTTTACTGAACTTAATCTATGTTCTAAATAGAGTTCCATCGAAGTCAGTAAATAAAACTCCATATGAGTTATGGCATGGCAAGAAGCCATCAATTACGCACATGCAAACCTGGGGTTGCCCTGCATATGTAAAGAAGATGCTTACTAACAAGTTGGAATCTAAAAGTGAGAAATATTATTTTGTGGGGTATCCTAAAGAAACACGAGGATACTATTTTATCTTCCTGGAGAATATAAGGTCATTATTTCCAGGGAAGCGACTTTCCTTGAGGAAGACTATGTCTACAAGGAAAGAAGTCGAAATAAGGTAGAACTTGAAGAAATTCAAGAACAACAAAGTGACATGGAGGTTGAAAACTTGTCTAATGACCTAGACAAGAATTTAGTGGGAGATTCTGGTCATTCCTATGGTGAAGATTTGTCACTTATAGGACAATCTTTAGCCAGTAGGAGCATTGATAAAATTGATGCAGTAATGCAAAATTTATCATCGCAACCAATGGAAGACCAAGCAATGGTTGCACAACTCCCTCCTCAGGAAGTTCATGTTGATGACACTTTTGAGGAATCTCAAAATGCTGGATCATCCAGCACAAAAGAACATTCTCATGATCAGAACACTCAAAATACTCAAATGCATGATAACCAACTTCGTAAGTCTACTAGGATTCATAAGAGACCGGAAAGACTAAACCTCCTTGTAGAGGGTCAATGTGACATGGAAATTCCGGATGATGATGAACTTAGAACTTACACCGAGGCTATGTTAGACATTGACTCAAAGAGGTGGCTTGAAGCCATGAAATCAGAAATTGACTCGATGTATACAAATCAAGTTTGGAACTTGGTTGAGTTGCCAGTTGGGGTTAGACCCATTGGATGAAAATGGGTCTTCAAGAAGAAGATCGATGCAAATGGTAAGGTACAAACCTACAAGGCTAGGTTGGTAGCAAAAGGTTATAGTCAACGAGAAGGAATTGACTATGATGAAACCTTTTCTCCAGTTAAGAAAATAAAGTCTATTAGGATTTTACTTGATATACCCGAATCGGTATGCAAGCTACAAAAGTCTATTTATGGACTTAAACAAGCCTCTAGAAGTTGGAATATTTGTTTTGACAAAGCAATCATATCGTTTGATTTTGTCAGAAACAAAGAAGATCCACGCATTTATAGTAAACGCACTGGAGGGAGTATTTTTTTTTATTATTATATATGTTGATGACATATTGATAATTAGAAATGATACCCTTGTCATGCAATTAGTAAAGATTGGTTGTCCAGCACCTTCATGATGAAGGACTTTGGTGAAGCTTGTTATTTCTTGGAACTAGGATCTACCAGGATAGACCTAATAGAATATTGGGGCTTTCACACTCCATGTACATAGATAAAGTGTTAATAGGATTCTCTATGGAAAATTCCAACAGGGGATATATTCCAATGAGTCATGGTATCAAGTTATCAAAGAAGGGTGGTCCTTCCACTATTAAGGAACTTGAGCGCATGAAAAAGATCCATACGCTTCAGCAATAGGATCTATCATGTATAGTATGATTTGCATAAGGCCAGATGTGGCCTATGCACTTAGCATAACTTCCAGATTTCAGCAGAATCCTGGGGAAGAACACTGGAAAGCAGTCAAGAGTATTCTTAAGTATCTTAGAAGAACTAAAGAATATTTCTTATTCTATGGTGGATAAAAGGAACTGGCAGTTACTGCGTACGCTGTTGCTAGTTTCCAAACTATAAGTCATAATTTGATATGCCTTAATTCTCAATGATAGAGTAGTGAGTTGGAATAGTTCCAAGCAAACTACTGCCGCTGATTCGGTAAATAAAAGCTGAGTACATTGCTATATAAGAGGCAGCTAAAGAATCTGTCTCGGTAAACAAATTCTTAAGGAATTAGGAGTAGTTCCTAGCATCAATATAGTTGTATTGTGACAATATTGGTGCTATTGTAATAGCAAAGGAACTGAGATCCACAAACAGTAACAAGCATGTATTAAGACGCTACCACTTTATCAGGGAGATAGTGGAGAGAGTAGAAATTAAAATAGATTGTGCTCAAAGTCATCATGTTCTAGGTAACATGATGAGGTCATTGGCCAATGCAAGAGACATATTTAATATAGTAATTGAAGTATTGTCTAGTTGTCGACTAATAAAGATGATATAAATTGATTAAGCCATTGAGATAGACACTTGGATAAATCTTAAGTTTAATCAAGTGATTTGGAATGAAAGGAATTTCACCAAAGCTTTGTATAAGGGTTATAATTCGCTGAGTTCAAGTGAATGTTCTTTATATATTGAGTTCGTCCAACTAAGTCGTCTAGGAATTTTGTTTGGATCATCATTGGATTGATGTCATATATAAAGGCCTATAGGGTCACATTATATGTGATTAGTTTTCCGATTTAAGAGTGTATCAAGAAAGTATTAAATATTCAATTTAGAATTGTAATATTTAATTGTTAATAACTATGATATTAATTTCTATTTGATAGAAATTACTTAATTAAATTAAATTGGATTTGGATTTAATTATCTATGTTATATTAATAAAGGTACTTAGGCTAAAATTATTTTGGGCCCATGTCATGGACAGTCCAATCCTTTTTAGGATTAGGGTTCTCTTATGTAACTAGTATAAATATAACATAAAGTCATAAGTTGACTAATGAAAACAAGAGAGACCACAGAGTTTTTAAAAAACATAAATCCTAATTTTGAGATTGAGAGTTCTTGGGCTTTCGTGAGATTTCCTAACTTTCTTCACGGTAGCTGATTAGCACTAATTTGTCTTGATTTTAGTAGGTATTTTAGTTTATTTTTCTTATTTATTTTGGTATAAGTTGGATAGATTAAGCTTTAATTCGTATACTTGTACTTCAAACTTATTTTACCGCTTTTTGATCTAGATTGATACAAATAAGTGATTATTTGTGGTTTTTCACTTTATAGCTAAGTAACCGGAAGAATTCAGCATGTTAGAGATGAAGTATGATGATCGAGAGGCAAAGATCGAGCTTTCCGGCAAAGAAGTAGCAAGAATTTGAAGCTTCCGGTTTTCTATAACGGTTATTCTGCTGGAACCGTTATAGTATCCTTGAAGGACAGAGGCTCTGACGGTAGCTTTCTATAACGGTAACTACCTCTACCTTATCGTTAACACTGCCGTTAAAAAGGCCCAGAACTGACATAAAAGCCTGATTTCGGCCCAAAATCATCCCACAACTATAAATACCCCAATAATTCGGATTCCAAGCATACTTTAGCATAGTTTAGGTCACTTTTCATACTTTTTACTTTTCCTAGGGTTTCTAAGGCCTCTTAGGGTATGACAACCCCGACGAGTGCCGAGTTGTTATTTTTAGTTTCTCTTTATAATTCTTAGTTTTAAATTCCTAGTTTTAGTTTAGTTCTTAGGTAGATTAGATAGCTTAGATTCAAGATCTCGACACCAAAACGCTGCGGTTCTTCTTAGTTAATTAATAAGTATTTATTTTCCCATGCTCTTTAATTTAATTAGTTTAATTAATAATTATTATTTACATGACGAAACGTTCTTGTGATTGTGTTGAGCTTGAGATGTTGAATTTGTTGATTGTCTTTTGCTAGATCTAATGGGCCTAGAGCCTAGATTCGTTTAGAACCATCAATTCGTGATACCCAAGCGATTGTGGAGACGAATCAAAGCTCTAGAACCCTGTTTTCTTAATTGTTTAAAAAAATCAATTAATTAATTTTCTTTTGGAATAAATAATTTCTAGATCCAATTTCTCTTAGGTAAATTAATCTTAGATTTAGATAATTTAGATAATTAGTTCTTAATTTAAATAATCTTAGATTTAATTAATTAGCTCGTAGTTTAATTAATCCTTGGTTTTAATTAAATTCTAGTTCTTAAAACAATTCAAACAAAACCCCGTTCTTGTGTTTATTTTTATTTTTATTTCTTATTCGTGAACAACAAATACAAAAGGAACTTCCGATCCTAGTTTTTCTTGAGAGAATTTTCGGTTCAACTTACCAACCTACATGCGATCCCGTTCTCTTGTGGGGGAGCTTTTAAATTTTTGACAAATCTGTATAAGTAAGTACACAAAAGTTCGAATGAGTAGCAATACACTGAAGTTGGATCTTGCAGTTGGAGAACTAATCGTGTGGATACCTTAGTGTTGAACCCGGACCTGGATTTACTGTAAGGGTTTCATGCTTTTATCTCGTTTATGTATTATATAAATATATTCGTTCACAGGATGGATCTGTTGGATCTAAAAAAATTTAAAACTTCCGCTGCACGAGCATGGTGTTCGTCTCTACGAATTCCAACAAAACCTTGGTGGAAATTTGCCTTCGCGATTGTAATCATATATTTAATAGAAATGTATATTATTGTAATTTAATTTTATTGTATTTTGATTCTTATTCTTCATTGTAATGTAATTTCAATCTAGTATTAATAATCCTGGTAATTAATTTTCAAGGTTTGAGTACGTATATTAGGTGCTTTTAAAACTTATATTTGGTGCTTTTAAAACTTTGACATGAAAATAGTTGAGTTAAACTAAGAATAAAATGATGGCATTCAATGACACCACAAACACAACAATGTGATAATTAATCGTCTCGTCACAAAATGCATTTAACACACTTGAAACACACCACCTAAAATGACGTTAATAAACACTTCAATGACATCACCTTAAAAACTTCTCGAAGACACAACAAACGACATACTCATCATCAGGCGTGTCGGGCTAAGATAAATGTAGACATTTATTTTTAAAAGTGGTCGAGTGACTTGGGAATGCCTCATTTTCTAATGGTACGAAATCTTTTATTCTCCAGCGAATCGGGCAACTGCACTAATTATGGTTCTAGAATTTCCATGTATATGCTGCAGGTGACACGATTGTGTCCATAACCTTTACATATTTTACATACTTATTTCTTATAGGTGGAACTAGAAGCCCCTTCTGTTCCAGTTGAAGATCTAGTCATTTTTGGTATTCTCGCCCATTTTGGGTTCTTTGTAGGAAGACATATCACAAACTCACCTCACCAGGGACATCCCAAGTGCTAGGATACACAATAGGCGTGACTATATCATCTACATTACACGCAAAGTGCCATCTTATAATTATCATCGGCATATACATGGAAGTTGTGATTCATTTTTCTATTAAAAAAATATCACACGGGAAATTTAAAAAAGGAAGAGTATTACCAAACATCACATGAAATTCTTACAAAATTAATAGACATTAAAAAACTCACCTAGCAACTGTTGTTATATGCACACATGGAAACAACAAATGATTGAATTCATGACACGTACAAGCCTTTGAACTCATATCAACTATAGGCACCCTAAGTCTATCTTTGACCTTGAGATTATTGTTTCCTAAGGGTTCTGCTTTCAATATCACACTCTTTACATGATATCAACTAAAGCTTCCTATGCAGCTTTGGTTAATTTATGATCTCAAGTCAATGCTACCTTATGTCGTTCATAAAACCATTTCTCAGCTACTGACCTCAACATTTCAAGAACTGATGTCATCGTAAGTGTGCTAGCCCACAGTCTATTTTTTGCAACTTCCTACTGTTGGAGATCATGGGACAACAAGAACGTGCCCATCTGTGAATTTCGATTTTCATCACGTGTTCATAAGTCCCAGAAGAGATCTCTAATAATCTCTTTAGCTTAAATTGACAATCATTCTCTTCAAAATATGCAGCTTGTTTGAACAACCTAACAACAAACTGACCTGCATTCCTTAAGTTCCCTATCACCTGGACGATGCATAGGGCTTGATGCGCCTGACGAAACACATTTCTGATCGCATTACTGTTATTTTTCACTCACTAGACACAATAACCAGGTCCTTAGGAAATTAGTACACCCTTCTCACTTGTTGCAAAACCCATGTCCACATTGCTTCATTTTCTATGTGACTAATTCTGACCGCCAATGGAAAAACCTATTTATTACCATCCTTAATGACAGCCACAAATGGTTCCTTTGTACTTACCCATTAGAAAAGTCCCATCAACCACTATTATAGGATGCCCATGTTCCCAAAATCCCCTTATTGGCTCTAAAGCCAAAAAGGCCTTTTGACACTTATTATCCTCATCAACCTCTAGTGCAGTGACAGACCTTGGGTTCATTTATTTTAATATATGAAAGTATGTGGGTATCATGCTAAATGATTCCTTCATCACATACATGATTGCGATTGCGTGGTATTTTGATCACAAGGCAAGGTTCTAACAAATTTCAGTTGAGTATCTATCATGAAACTCACTTACCATAGCTTTGGCATGAGTTTTGAATCTTCTTCCAAAAGTCTTGGTGCAAAAATGTGCAGCGACAACCTTAAAAGACAACCAACAATAATTAATATAGTGCGGGTCCGTCTTAGATGCAAGCTCTACAATTCTATACACCCTCCAAACATCACTTTTACAAATTACAACAATCTAAAATGGATTCTGGGTATTTGGCAAATAATCGTGTACATCCATGTTATATTTACACAGACTTTCCCGATGATAATCCCTAAATGCAAACACCAAATCTTCTTTGCTCCCATAGAAACTCCCAACGGTGAGTGCTTCAATATTAAACAAGTCTTTAGAGTCCTCTTGTATAACATTTGGAGTATTAGGAACTATCTATCCATGACCTTCATAATTTTTAGGAGCATTTGTAGTATTCCGGTGTGTTGTGATGCCGTGTGATGTGGTCGCCAGTTTTTTTGCCTTCTTCAAACATTATCGTACTCTTGTTCACACATCATCATGTATAACCGACAAACTTGACCACTCCTCTAGCACTTCATGTAATTATTTCTTAACCTCCGAAAAAGGTACTTTATCATGGGGCGTCATTGTTAACATCACCCCTACTTCTAAATCAATATCGACATGTTCATGATCATTTCTCAAATCTACATCTCCACGATTGTTGGCTCCCCACTTGGTGAATCTCGTGGCTGAATTTCTTTAGGGGTTTTTTAAACGTGAATCTCTTCACGATTTTTAGAACTATGGTTTACTTCGTCAAATGGGCGTCAGTCACGTGGATCATTAACTTTGCATTTTGTACATACGGTGTAGGAAAATAAATAGATGACGTGCCTGTATTAAGTACACTGCCTTAAAAACTTGGATAAACACTTGAATTGACAAACCCCCATGTGTTCAAGGTCACACCACCGACTGCTTGACTCTCCTGCGTCACACCGGACCTGGAACTCATATTTTTTGGAACCATAAACACGATCAAAGGTTTTGTTTGTGAGTAATAATAAATTTTGCATGTCGCTGGTGTTTCTTATATTTTTTTCATCACATTACCATTAACATTAATGACAAGATAATGCATTAGGAAAACCCAATCATTTCTGATTGAGAAATAGATTTTTGCACAGTCATCAAGAGGTAGTCATAACAACTGTCACCAAAAAGAATGGAAACAATCTCACTTTCTCCTCCAATATACTCCGGGCCTTGCCAATATCCACCAAAGTGAAGTTTTATATCACACCAACTCATCTGCAACACAAAGACAAATGATTCATTTTACGGTAAATAAAGTTCACAATGGTATAAATAAACACAAAATTAAAAATAATAACTTTAGGAAAAAAAGTAGTTCACATTATTATTATTATTGACAAAACTCAAACTCACTGAGTTTATGTCAATACCTGGTATTTATCGATTCACAATAGTTGACAATTCCCGATATTTTTTTTTATCAAAATCCCGAAATTTGTCTATTCCCGATATTCAATAGTATACCGAATCTTTTTACCAAGATGGGAATCGACAAGAAATATATATCATGATTTGATAAAATACTAGGAATCGACAAAATATATAGGAAAATAATTTTTTGCAACCTGTACTATATGTGTTTTTACGCTTTGTAACCTAATATTTTTTTTGTTGCCAATTGCAACCCGTACTACACGAGATTTATTAAATACAACCTCCAACTCATTTTCCGTCCAAAGAGTCACCAGGTTAGGGCGCGTGTAATGCATGCGCCATTTTGGTGAATCTTTAACGGAATATTAGATAGAGGTTGCAAATAACAAATCAAGTATATTACGGGTTGTTATTTGCAACAAAAAAAGTACTTTAGGTTGCAAAGTGTAAAACCCGCATAGTATAGTTTGCATATAATTATTTTTACAAATTAAGATAATAAATTGATGGTAGCCTTATTTTTGTTTTAAAACAATATATATATATATAATTTTTAGTTGTCTATTTTAGTCTTTGATATAATATATTATATTATTCATATTTGAAAAATATCACATCAACATGATTAATAAAAAAACATATAAATTATTTTTAATAAAATTTATAAAATTAGTTAAAATAAATAAAAAAAAGTCTAAAGTAAGTTCTAATTAATAAGCTAAAATCTAAAATATCAAATAAACAAAAAAAAGTAATAAGAATATTTTAAAATAATATTAAAAACATAAAATACATAAATAAAATAAAATAATTTATAATTAGATTATGAGTACTTAGTTAATGAATCCAGAGATTAAAATAATGATAAACATATACTCCTTCCCCCATTTATATAATATAGTGCTTACTTTCATAAAGATTAAGAAACTATATTTGAATTAACATTTATGCAAATATTTCTTAATTTGCCCATATTTAATGAAGTTTAATAGTTACAAAATTCATATTAATTATGTTATAGTAGTAAGATAATTGGTAAAATAATATTATATATAGAATGTGCACTATATATTTGAGGCAATCTTAGTGGACTATATATTTGGGGCGGAGGGAGTAAATAATATGAAGATTATGTAAAATACATAGAAATTATGACAATATTCTAAATAATTATTTATAATAAGAAAAAATATAAAAGCAAGCACAATTATTATAAAATAAAAAAAAATGCTTAGAAGATGAAAAACGCATAAATACCAATTAATAACTTATAAGTAAATTATAAATACTTATTCAATAAATATAAAAATTAATAAATTGAAAAATATATATATAACTTTAGTAAAATAGTTTTTGTAACATGTATTATACGAGTTTTACATTTTGCAACCTAAAGTATGTTTTGTTGCAAATAACAACCCGTACTACACATGATTTGTTATTTGCAACCTCCGTCTAATATCGTCAAAAAGCCACCAAGATGGCATGTGCATTACACACCCTTGAGCCCGTTTACTTTTTGGACGGAAAATGAACCGGAGGTTGCATTTAACAAATCCCGTATAGTACAGGTTGCAATGGACAATAAAAAAAATATTAGGTTGCAAAGCGTGAAAACGCCTATAGTACAGGTTGCAAAAAATAATTTTCCCAAATATATATTGAGAATTGTTAAAAATATGATCATAATACCGGGAGTTGCCAAAAAAACATGACTACCATATCGGGAATTTCCATAAAACTAAAAAAAAAAAACACATTTTGCCGACTAATAATAGATGCACCATTCAATAAATATAACAACTACTTTAATCAACACATTTCGGGCAATAAAGCTTCGAAAAAATTATGTGAACGTACATCAAAATATTCTCCAAAATAGCTGCAAAATATGTTTTTATTTTTTTGAAAGTTCTACCAAATAACCCACCGGTTTTTTTCCACCCCCACAACTTCAACCCAATGCTGCAAAATATTTCTTATTCCAGAAATATTTGATGAAATTGCACCAACAAAGTTGTGTGTGTGTGTTACCAAGCTACTCTTCACGAACGAAATTATGATTGGAGTATTGACTGGAAGAGAGATGTGGGTTGGGTAGGTTATTTGGTAGTATTAAATAAAGGGAATTTCAATCAATTTACACTTAATTATTCAAGAAAAGAGTTTTATTATAGAGGTAGTATTACCAGAGTTTCACCAACAAGCAAACCTTCATATGCAATGCCACATCAACATTAATTTTGCCTCTACTGATATAAAATCCATTTCAGCTAGCCCGATTTGACCAAGTTTTAGTTTGAACACAACTAAACTCAATTATTTCGAGAAGATTGAATGGGTTTGGTCATTGCTCGGGGCACCTTCTATGATAAGTTTTAAGGTTGGAGGTCAGCTCATTGATCCCGTTAGCTTGGAGGTCGCCTCGATTGGGTTTCTAGTAAGGGTGAGCACGGTCCGTTTTAGTTCGGGGATTTGGAAATCTCTAGAACCGTACCATTATTTTTTCAGTACGGTTCTGTTCGGTTCGGAGAAAAGTCAAAGTCAACAGTTCTTTTTGGATTCTGTTACGGTTCAATTTGATTTTTGGATAAATCTCCATTTTACGCCCAAATTATAATCGTAAATTAAAATTACTAGATTATTATGAATTTTAACTTTTACTTATTAGCTTATGATTAATTAAGATACAAAATTAATAAAAATAGTATTTTACTTATTAACTATCGAATATAATGAGGTTTATAGCAAATTTAATACAATTATAAATCAGTTCTAGTATTGGTTCTCGGATCAATACTGAGATTTTAAGGGGATTAAAAGATCTCCAGATCCGTCCCGTAAAAGAAATTTGGGACGGTTCGGTTCAGATATTGGACAATGGCCAACGAAGATTTTTCAGTCCCGTGATCAGCCCTTGTTTCTAGTATATTCCAAAATTATTATAATATAATTATCTTAATAAGGAAAAAGGACCCACTTAATATCTACTTCCTATTTTAAGAGATTTTATCTCATCTTGAGAAGAAATCATATTGCTTGGTGGGCAAGCTTAAAGAACCTTATAAATATGGGATTAAGGCCCTATTTATAAGAGTAATACTTTGCTACAAAAGATGATTTTTTTTCCTAATCTCATGATCTTTCTATTATTTCTTATGTAGTCTAAATTTGATTTAGCCCATTTTTATTACTATTATGACTTGGTCGTCGGAGGCCCACACTGGGGCTTTCGGGCACGTGTTTTAACAAGTTCAATCTAGTTTGAGAGGAATTTTGAGGCAATTCGATAATGATCCTCGGTTGTCCAAAGTTTTATTGGCATCGCCCACAATGGTAAGCTTTTATAAGAAACAGACCTTCCCCTAAAACCTCTCTAAAAAGCTCTCATTGTGGATACCCTAAAATCCATTCAAATTCACTTATATAAGAAATCTATAAAATAATTAGTTAGTTTGAGGATGATGGTTTTTTTTGGAATCCATTAAGGTTCAAGTTGAGGACCAAAAGATTTGATGAATTCCATATAAATCCAAATTATGGACATCGAGAATATATGAAATTCTGAATTCCACTACATCCCATAATTGGGACACCCTCCCTTAAAAATATTTGTTTTTTGAGTTTAGCCATTGTGAATAAGAGTTTGTAGAATTATAAATTTTTTACTTTTGACATGACATCTTATGTTGCACACAAGAAGTTGTGAAAGCCCTTGAAGAGGGTTTTCCACTATGGATGCACTTGGAGCTTGTCTGATGCATGCAGAAATTATGAAAAACTAGAACACTTGAAATACTACCGTTGATTCATAAACGAATACTGGAAAAGTATTGACACAAGAGAATAAATCTCCAAGATCAAACGTTCTTATTTATATAACTCAACAATCCACCACTAATACAATCAAATACTACATATTTATACTAGAATATAAACTTGTTGCCCAAGAAATAAACCTAATAAGAAAACTCTTAAATAAATAGAAAACAACTTCAATTATAATAAAGCGAATGATAATAGAATTTCTTTATAAATTATTATCCGATTCTCCATCATTCTCTCGGGTATGAGATGATTCGTCCTCGAATCGGACGAAGATCGATAAAGATAATTTTGAATCATGGAGGAGTACGAAGAGGACGAGTCAGGATAATAGTTAGAACACCAATTTTCTAAGAAATTGCATAGGTCGGGCAACACCAATGTCTTAATCACGTGAATGACAAGTTAGGTATACATCATGCCAATCCTCAGGGTCCCGTGCATAATTAAATTGAAGGATAAATTCCTTACAAGTTTGGCTCGCACATGGTGGTGTTACAATTATTCACCAATTATTATAACTTTAAGATCATATTGACCACATGGGGAAAATTGAGTTTCGTACACATGTATGATGTTAATGCCTTATAAATTCAGATCAAGCACATTATACAATCTTTATGGCAAAAATTGGTGCGCAAGCAGATCCACTAAAGGCAACCACAACAAACACATTCATCGGCTCCATATCACAAATTGGTGGTCGAACACATCCCCAATTTTCCTCATCAAATTAATCACCTCCATCATTGTCAAAAATTGGTGGCCCCTTATAGTCATCAGTCTCCTCATCAAATGTAAGAGGACTTTTGTTACTAGGGGACTGGAGTCATCATTGTCTGCATAGGAAATTGGCTCATCAAGAAGGAGCGGTCCATCATAGCCTTTGGGAGCCGATAAAAAAGAGTTTACAACCTCGTCATTAAATATTGGTGGTTTGAGATCACCATCATTGATAGAGGTAGTGTCAAACATAACGGATGGTTCTGTCGTGATATCTCTATCGTCGATGCAACAAAAGAGCGAAGATGCCTGACTCCATGGGCTCCTCGTCCATAGACATGATGCCAAAACCCAACAAGAATCTCCATGAATTTCCAGTGTGGGTGCACACGACTTCCATGTCTTGTGCCAATAGGTCGATATTCACGAGTCTGAGCGTTGTAACTCTGTATCTACTGCTCGTCAAGAAGTGAATCGTACATCGGTTGACACTTCGAAATCATCATTAAGGATCGTGTCTAGTCTCTAGATACCAACTGATGTAGGCAGAAGTTATGAATAACAAGAACACTCGAAATACTACTATTTCTTCATAAATGAATACCGAAAAAGTATTTCATAAGATAATAAATCTCAAAGAACAGATGTCCTTATTTGTTAGAGTATCGTTACAATAATTCGAGCACAAAAAGGGAATTACAAAACTGGAAAAATAGAACAGAAAGTGTAAATCAAAATCAGTCGAGTCGAGAAGAATTCTCTGTCCGCAAAACGAATTTGCCCCGATAGTGCCCTTCGATTTCGGCAAATCGTTCCCAAAGATAAAACGACTTGGTCTCTGGTTTTACAGCACCGTAAAAACCACTGGTTGAATATGAACTGAGCTACGAAATAAGGAAAATATGCAGACTATGTATGCAGTATGATTTCAGGTGTTCTTGCGAGTATGAAAAAAAAATGAAAACGAACTGGAGCCACTCACCCTTTTATAGGGTTGCTACCTGGGAGGTTACAGCCTCATAATGACGTTCTTAAAAAACGTCATTAAGTCATTCAAACCAGCTGCAAAAGACAACATGAACCTGGACAGGTTCAACGTGCGAATACATGCAGGTTTGAATTCAAAACGTCTGAACGTTTCGTAACGGTTAGAAGATCAAGAGTATGTATTCTCAGGCGTTTGGGAAAGACCAGGGGTCAAACCGCACGTGGCTAAAAAGTAAGCCAGGGTTGAACCAGAACCCGAACCCCACACGGACCAACTCAATCGGACCACCAAATTCGGACCAATTGCTCAAGACCCAAGACCCAAGTCCCAAGTCCCAGGCCCAGGCCCAGAGCCCAGGACCCAAGACCGAGGTCCGGGTCCGGGACCGGGCTCGGATCCGCTCAGCTCTTCGGCGGACTGGCGAACCCAAGTCCAAGAGCCCGCGTGAACTTCGTTTACACAAAGCCCACAACACTCTCTGGCCCACTTGATGTACATTAAAGAAATGTAATCATTTTTAAACTCTCTCCACATTGACTAACATTCAATGTGGGATAACCGATAAAGCATTAAAGCAAACCGTTCAACTTCCAAGCATCATTTCTCACTCACCAATAAATGGATTTGAGAAATTCAAAATGCTACGATTATCTACACGACACGTAGAATAATCCTATACAATTCATTAACATGAATTATCGCTGTACCATTTAATTAGAATTAATCCAATTTACAACAATCCCCCACATGAGTGAGAAACTCCAAAACGTCATGCATGAATGCAAAAACATAGCTCAGTCCTTAAGAGACAATAGAGAATAGGGATAGGTGGCTTGTGGCCTTGAACCCTACTTAGTTAATACTACCGAGCATACCGGAGGATTAGTGAACATAATTCTTGAACTATTCCCCTTTGTGTATACTAAACAATAGTACCAACCCACTAAGGTCTCAATATTCTTCCGTTCTCACGTTTGTGTCCGTTTCTGGCCATGGACAACTTCTTTGGATTCATAAGCTTCAGTAGAAGCGGCTCTCACTTCTCGCTTACATAGGTGATTCTTTAAATCAGCATTCTGTCATGCTGAAGTCAAAGACCTGCCACAAGAATCATTAAAAATCATAGATTTAACCTCACCACATGACAGATTATAAACTCTACTTTTGCGTTAAGGAATAGGTTCGTAGAGTTTTACTTACCCAGACTCTTGCAGTTTAGTTTTCTCATTGAACCAAGTTTGTGGGATCTCCACTCATCATGGTTGGGTTTTCCACTACAATCATCTTTAAGATGTGGATTTGCACTCCCATTTCCTTCTAGCAACTTGTACATCTGTTATCGAGTGGGAGTTATCTCTGTTGACTACGTAAGGTCGATAGATAATCTAGCGGATCCATTCACTAAGAACATAGCTCGAGATCAGATGTACAAGTTGCTAGAAGGAATGGGAGTGAAATCCCACATCTTAAAGATGATTGTAGTGGAAACCCAACCATGATGAGTGGAGATCCCACAAACTTGGTTCAATGGGAAAACTAAACTGCAAGAGTCTGAGGTAAGTAAAACTCTACGAACCTATTCCTTAACACAAAAGTAGAGTTTTATAATCTGTCACGTGGTGAGGTTAAATCTTCTTGATTTTTTAATGATTCTTGTGCAGGTCCTTTGACTTGAGTATGACAGAATGCTAATTTTGAAAGAATCACCTATGTAAGCGAGAAGTGAGGGCCCGCTTCTACTGAAGCTTATGAATCCAAAAGAAGTTGGTCCATGGCCAGAAACGGACACAAACTGCTAGTGGCAGGCTGTAGCGGTGGGTGGAGAGAAGGATAGTGGATGGAGAATGGGATGAAATTTTACACATATTCTATTAACTTTTGGTTTATTATAATTTAAGTTTTTTTTATTTATTTTAAGAGTTTTATTATTATGTTTATTTCTTGGGCAACAAGTTTATATATTTAGTCTAAATAGGTAGTCTTTGATTGTATTAGGGGTGGATTATTGAGTTATAAAAATAATGTTTGTAAATTGGATTAATTCTAATTAAATGGTACAGCGATAATTCATGTTAATGAATTGTATAGGATTATTCTACGTGTCGTGTAGATAATCGTAGCATTTTGAATTTCTCAAATCCATTTATTGGTGAGTGAGAAATGATGCTTGGAAGTTGAACGGTTTGCTTTAATGCTTTATCGGTTATCCCACATTGAATGTTAGTCAATGTGGAAGAGAGTTTAAAAATGATTACATTTCTTTAATGTACATCAAGTGGGCCAGAGAGTGTTGTGGGCTTTGTGTAAACGAAGTTCACGCGGGCTCTTGGACTTGGGTTCGCCAGTCCCGCCTTCGGCGGAGCCGAGCCCGGTCCCGGACCTCGGATCCTGGGTCCTGGGCTCTGGGCCTGGGACTTTCTTGGGTCTTGGGCAATTGGTCCGAATTGGGTGGTCCGATTGAGTTGGTCCGTGTGGGGTTCGGGTTCTGGCTCAACCCTGGTTTCTTTTTGAACCTTCACGCACCTGACCGTTACGTAACGGCTGGCTCTTGACCAGT